>WURV02229042.1:0-24644 GCA_011762755.2 Epimenia babai | reverse complement strand
GGGGGGGGTGGCTGGGGTGGGTTAGAGTAGCATTAATGCTATCGTCGTGGTTCTCTAAATAACAGGATAGAAATACACAGAAATGTCTGGTCTCTGGATCCGGGCCCGCTAGAGGTGTGGTTTTTCTGTGCATTTCTCATCTGTGTTAAGAAACTTGGTTATTTGGCCTTTTGTCTACATATTATTGTATGGGCGAAATCAAGAACAACTATGGGCGAAATGAACGACTATGGGCCAAATAAAGAACAACTATGGGTGAAATAAAGAACAACTAACTTATGGAGGATTAGTATACTGGTATAAGGTAAAATTGGAAATGGCAAAATTAAAGCCCGTGAAAAGTAAGAAAATGTGCAAAAATTAGAACTAGTGCATATATTCACACGCTTCAGTGTAATTGACCGTGAAACATGAAATGAAATGAATAAAATGAAATTTTATTGATTTATAGTGCCCTTTTCAACACATGGCTATCAAAGACACATAGTTTCAGATGGAGTTTTTAAAAAGTTTCGTTTCTTTAGATTGGTTGTGAGAGGGGTCTACAACTGGCAAATATCTGTAGCGGGCGTGGCCATGAGGTATGCGTGGGTGATGCCCTGAGTATACCACTGAGGACCGACGTGGTCGATGCCTGCATATGTATCGCCGTTCTCCATCACCTCTCTACCCGCGTTAGTCGATTATAATAATGATAATAATAATCCATTTGTGTTGGAGGCGTCCTAATAACTAATATGTCTCTGAAGCACCTTTATACATGTCGTGTGATAACTAATTATATTGCATGATACAATAGTACGTACATATAAGTAAAATCATAGCCTAACACAGGCGTTAAATGAAATGAAATTTTATTTAATTTCTAGTGCCCTTCCAACACATGGCATTCAAAGACACTATACAAATTTATGGTTACTATGACTAAATAGAAATGCAAGGAGTATAAAGAATACATTAGTTGGCTGACCGATGACGACGGTCCAAAGTTTTTATACTGTCGCTGGTCTGATGAATGTCAGAAAGGCTTCCACGGCCACTGGCATTCTTGGGATAATTTTAAAGAGTACAAATTACGTTTAAGCATCACATCATTGTAGTCTTTCATTCCTATTATATCAGTTTCCATTCGTGGGAAAATCCATTACAGGGTTTTGCTTGTTCTGCTTCCCCACAAACTAGCCTGGGAAACAAGAAAACGGTACCAAATAGAACAGCCTGTGGAAGCGATTGAAGGTTTAGGTAGTCTACAGTCGTCAGTGGGAAGTTTTCTATATATCAAGTTTACTTAAGGTTTCTTACTTTTGATTTAGTCAATAACAAATTATAATGTTGTTGGTACAGTTTTTTTTTTGAAATATTTTTGAATGATATTTTGGCGGATGTATTTGTGTGTTTTTGCGGATCTGTGGATGTACCTTAGTCATGTGGTCATGTTGATTAACAGGACCGTCGCATGAAGGCCTTGGAGGAAATAACACGGGTAGTACGGCCCGGGGGACAGATAATGATCCAGGTGTGGGCCATGGAGCAGAAGTGGGGCGATGTGAGCTCGAAGTATGTCAGCAGATCATCGGTGAAGGTCGCCCGAGTGAATTGTCTGGAGTGGTCGCCTGTCTTTGACTGTGTGTACGGGGAAGATGACGTTGGAAGTGGACAGGAAGTCACGGTGGAAACAGTAGGTTGGTCAGGTGAGGAGGTCGAGTCAGATGAAGTATGTTGTAGAGAGTCGAGTGGGTTGGACAGCGAGGTAGTTGAAGCTTGTGGTGGAATCAAATGGAGCGAGATGGATGAACTTCCGAAAAAGGAAGAAGACACAGATTTTAAAACAGATACATCTGCCGTACGTGGGAATGAAGGCATTATGGAGGACACAGGGCTCCTCAAAGTTCACAAAAACAGAACCGCCTTTCAACAGAGAGACTTGCTCGTCCCCTGGCACCTCAAGGGAGGTAAACATGGTGATAATGCTGACGATACAGTGAAAACGTTTTATAGGTTTTACCACATTTTTGAGCAAGGCGAATTAGAGGGAATGTGTGCGAATATCGAAGGAATAAAAGTAGACAAGGTTTACTACGACGAGGGAAACTGGTGTGTGATTTGCCAAAAAGAAAGTTCATGAACTTAAACAACTACTTTCAATAATGAGACACTCATAAGCCAGGGTCGTAACAGGATGCAGTCATTGTGTATTTTCTATAGAAATAATAATAATAGCAATGGGGATGATTATGTGAGTAATAATGAAACTGACAATATTTTTATGCAGCAAAAATTAAAATTACATTGAACTGGAACCTAGAAAATATACTATGCTATTTATTAGGATATTGAGAACTTTGGATCTAGTTAAAGGAAAATACAGGGTTAGTGCGCGTTAGTAAATATTAGATTAATTTACATTTTTAATTACTTTATTCACGTATTTACAATAAGCCACTTCAATACAAACTCTAAATATTCAAGGGAGAAAATTTAGCTCATTTCACATAGCCTAATTGATAACCAGCCTACAAGTCAGTTATATCCTCATAATATTTGGGAGAATATCTAGAAAAATTTTTATCAACTATTTCACCAGACTCCCACCATACGAAGGCTAGGGAATAAATATTGAATTGTGGAGGGGGACTGGAGGTAGGACTCATGAATTAACAAGTAAAGAACATGTAATTTTAGTAATTTCCTCATGCAGAACAAAATCTTATGCCTCTCTAGCGAACTAAAACGACCGACCTCCTTTGCTGAGATGTCTCAAGTCTTAATTGTTACGTGCAACCCTGAGTTATCTCCCCCGTTTGAATAAACTTGTACTCCATCAAGAGTTATCTCCCCTTATTGGATAAACTGGTCCGTCATCTCTGATCAAGTCCATACCGTAAAGTGTTAATCCAGAGTCCCTGACCTCATTGGACTCGTTGTGATAATACAGTATTGCACTTTCCTATACGGAGACTGATTTTATTACATATATTAGTTAGTACAAAGATGTTATGTTTTGCTCATATATAGCAGACGGAAACTGAAACCTCTAAATGCGCTAACATTAACACAATAAATTACAACCCAAGGCTTCCGCCCCTCACCATTATGGCATTAGCAATAAATACTAGTAACTTCGATTAGAGAAGACGAATGAGCAGCAATATATGGGAGTTATTAAACTGAACTGGTTTTATTAACTACAGAGCACTGGTGAATTATACAGTTGAAGATGACTAGGTCAATACCTACTGAAAATATAGTATAAATTTTAAATTGCTTTCAAAAAGGGGTAGAATTACATTAATTTAATGACAAATTTACACCAAAAAAATATAAACATAAACCATTATAACCATTAACAGTTACGTATTTTGTTAAAACAAAGACGAAAGTTTAACAAGACAAACAGCTTCCTGACGATCTATGCCGTAATTTTTAAACAGGAACATAATTTTACGGCTTCGCTTATGGCGGATATCTATCTATGCACGAGTGGGAGAGGTGAAAGGTGTCAAGATGGAAAAAGAAAAAGGAGGAGGTGGAAGATCGTGGATCAAGTGATATTTTTTTCTTGCTATTATCTACACTAAGTGACCCAATGCAAATGTCGTTTATTTTAACAGACTTCATTCGACTAAATTTCCTTCTTATCGTGCAGGTCATGAATTCATAACATTTAAACATGATGAATATTGCAAGAGACATCGTGAAATCACGTGTTGCTAGGTGTTGTTTCTGCATCATCACCGTTGGCATGGTGACTAACACAACACCACTGAATCCCTGTCAGTACATAGATGGGTGACTGACCAATCAGCCACAAGACCTAGTAAATCTTGTTATCTGTCTGTAGTTCGATAAAATAAAGTTAGTACTGGCAATAGCTGGGGAATGTAGGCAGACCGAACGGCATTCTAGCCTTGGTACCTGAAGTCACGCAGTGTCTGTCTCAGGGCAACAGCATCAATGTTGGGACATCATAGCCCGAGATAGAGGACATTATTACACCGGCCATGTTACCTTGCTGCCTCGGCAATTATTAGCTCAAAACAAAGCTAGCCTGTAGTTAAAATCACAGATGGATTTAAGCTGACAGATGTATTTGAGCTTAGTTATAAGGGAGGGCAAAAACATGGAAGTTAAAAACCACACGGTCCGGGCAGACAGTACATCTTCAACCATTAACACGACTTCCTAATATTTACAGACAGCTTAAATATGCCACAAAGTCTGTGATAGTCTGTGATTATTTACAATTAGATGATGTGATAGCTACAAGAGAGAGACACAGAGACCATCCATAGAGAATCTGAAATACAGTCACGTCAGAGTGGGGAAGCCTCAACCACACTAACTCAACCACACTAACTCAACCACACTGCCACAGTTACCCAGACCACCATGGGCAGAGCAGGTTAAAGGTACTTTTTATCTGAAAAATTTCAGAATATACTCTGCAGGCATAGCCAGCAACTTCTAATCCGTTAATTTCTCCCATCACCGCGGAATAATTGTGCATTATACAGACGTACAAAGGGGTACACTACAATCATATCAAATAGGGAAGTCACTTCTGCACCACTGTCTATTCATAATATAAATTTTGTTGTATAGCATTCGGAAGGTCTGTTGTAAAGGAAGAATTATTGTACAAATATGGGTAACTACTGTCTCCCTGAGTGGATCTGGGTATATCGGAATACGCGCTGACATCGTTAATCTGTAAAGCCATAATGCCAGCACCAGGCGTCTGCAGTGTTACGTAGTGAGATGGCGATAGGGTCGCCACAGGATACTGGATGACATGTCCCTCATGAGCCGTTTCGGTCTGGACGGGCTCGACGAACACCTCACCTCCGTTATGTGCGTGACTCTCGTCAGTGTAGCTGATTTCCGAGTTGATCGACGTCGGCGGTTTTGGAATATAGATATAATTTGTACTCTGTCCGGGGTTCGTGTACTGCGCGGATGGTGTTTGGAGCCTCTCTATGATGGCTGGATTACGATTGATGACGAATGACTGAGTCGTGTGTCTTCCGTCGTCTGCTCGAGCGACGGCGTTGTGCGAAACGAGATCCAAGACACGCGACATCTCGATCATATCGCCGCTCGCATTCACGCTCTCAACGGCCGCATGAACGAGATCGTCAAACTTTGAGCGACCAGCTTGATCGGCGAGGACTGTCAGGGAGTCCACCACTGTATCCACCATCTGTGCCTCTCCCTCTCCAGTGGCAACATCTCCGGTGATGCTATTCCTTTCTATCGCCGTAGATTCCCCACATTTTTCACTCTTATCCTCTCCATCTCCTCCCAACTTACTAACGTCGCCGCTGTCCCTACTTAGCGTGTCTGAATCGATGCCAGCGTACATGTGATCGTGTCTAGACTTCTCAACAAAATACTGATTTCTCTTCGGTTTCTCACTTATCGTTGCCTCCCGCCACTTACTAGCATCCATTTTATGGACCAAGATCATATGGCGCCGTACAACCGATGTATCGCTGAATGCTCTTCCACAGTGCTTACACGTATAGGGTTTCGCGCCGCTATGAATTCGTTCGTGCCGTAACAATGCTTGCTTCTGCGTAAAACCACGACTGCACGTCGAGCAGAGGAAGTCCCGCGTGGATTTATGAATCTTCTGATGAATGATTAAAGCCGATTTCTGACGAAACGATTTCTCGCAGATGCAACAAAGAAAGTTACATTCTTTAGCATGCAGTAATTTGTGTTCTTTCAGAGATTTTTCGTATGTAAACGCACTTTGGCACTTATCGCACGTGTATGGTTTAATACCGAGGTGTACGTTGGCATGCTGTATATAGGCATGTTTTTGGGTAAACGATTTTCCGCACTTGGGACACACGTACAACTTTTTAATTCCTAAATGCTCGGATTTCACGTGATTTTTGAGGATGTAACCATTACAAAACGTCTTGGTGCAGTGTGGGCAAGGGTGCCGGGGTGGAGGTTCATAATCTGATTTATGCCGTAGACAATGCAAAGCGGCTGTTTTCTCATCTTTGTATTCTTTGCCGCACACGGCACAGCTGAACCTCGGATCGGTGTGACGCAGCATGTGGCGTGTCAGGTCCTTGTTGAAGCCAAAAACCTTGTCGCAGTACTCGCAGGGGAAGCTGTTGGACTCCTCGATGTGACGTCTCCTTATATGGTCATTCAGGTGCGAGCTGTACTTCCCTACAAAACAACATTTCGAGCACTTCAGATCGGTCGTGTGATGTAACTTGCGAGGGCGGCCACGTTTCCGTTTCCTCATCGCGGTTTCTTGATCATCCGCAAGTGTCTTTGTGGAATCCGTAAGTTTGCGCCTTGTCCTCCCTCTTTTCTTTGAATTAGATTCGCTGATCTCGCCCGATGATTCTGCCTGTACAATAGTTAATTAAAATACAGTTATTAACTCCTACACAGCTCAAACAGACATGGGCTCCGAGACCATTCGGAGAAGAAAATTAATCCGAGACAAATGGTCAAATATCATTGGCGCTGAGAACTTTACTGCTGATATCATTGATACAATTCTCCATTAACAACAGTTTTGAGACCATGTATGGAGGGTCAGTCAGTAGGTGAGGTAGATGGCTAGTAGACTGATATATATTGACTAATAGTAGCAACAATGGTACTTGAGAATTGCTACATACACCCCATGCGAAGGGATGACAATAATAACTCTAGAATGTCTCTGTTGTTCTGTAAAAAAGAACAAACCACGATGGTTGCTAGAGTCTGAGGCATGACCTCTCCGGTGTATTTCTAGATGGAAAGAACTACACAGAAAAAACCTGTACCTCTGATGGGACTCGAACCCACGAGCTCCAGATAACCAGTCTGGTGCTCTACCAATTGAGCTTGCCCCTGTAGCTTAGTTAGTAGAGCACCAGAACGGTTATCTGGAGGTCGTGGGTTTGAGCCCCATCAGAGGTATAGGTTTTTTCTGTGTAGTTCTTTATATATATTTATAGAACCACATTGGCTAACCCCATTTATGATTTACGTGTATTTCTAGTTAGTGGGAAATGCGCACAATGCCAAACATTATTTCAGAATAACTTTGTTTTGAGGAATCACATAAATGTTACATTATAGTAAGCAGACGTGATTTTTTGACATACATAATGAATATAATTGAAAGAAAAATCCAGAGCTTTAAAGGTAGAGAAATATCTTTCATTTGTTAAAGCCGAACACCTGATCATTAGTGAGGTAATCTACATCGTCTTGTGTATTTTACTATATTGTAGGTTTGGGTTCTACAAACAATAAGACTTCTTTCTGGGTGTCTGTCTCCAGAAATTGGTTACTAATTACTATATCAGTCACAATAATCTAAAACAAATACAGTAACAAGGAGACTGCTTGGCATCAAAAACAAGAGACGAATGAGACCTGAGAATACCCATGAAGATACTGAAACAAGAAAATACAGATTCATTTAATTGCCTAAACCGTATGACCTAAACACATCTGAATGAGACCTAAACAGACAATATATGCTGAAGATATCTGAAAGATACTACCCCAAGGACAATATCTGCCAGTAAAAATACAAACATTGACACAAGTTACCTCCCTTTGCTTTGATGACAATACCATGAACAAATGTAGAAGAGACCACCCTACGGACAATATTTGCCAAGTAGCAGACCTCTGCGATAAGGCGGTTCTTAAGACATTGACAGAAGCTACCTCCCTTTACTATGATGGCGATAAGCGGTTCTTGAGATTTTTTTAAGAAAAAACACGAATATTGGCAGAAGTTACTTCCCCTAGTTGCGATGACGATACCATGAACAAATCTAGAAGAGACCCGTAGGCCCTCTGCAATAAACAGTTTTTGAGATTTTTTTAAGACAAGAGGCCAAAGAGACCATCTTGATATTAGAACAAGAAGACAAGGAGACTGCCTAACATCAAAAACAAGAGGCCAATGAAACCTGACAATACCCACTGACATACGACGCTGACACAAGAAAATTCAGATTTGTGGAAAAAACCTCGGCTGAAATCACATCTAATTGCCTAAACAGAGATCTCCTAAACAAATCTGAATGAGACCAACACAGACAATATCTGCCAAATGGCAGACCTTTGCACTAAGCGGACATGGAGATAAAGATTTTCAAATAAAAGGGTCGATAGAAATTACCCCCCTTTGCCCCCCATCACGACATGCTGAACAAATCTGAAAGATACCAACCCAAGGACAATACCTGCCAAATAGCACACCTCTGTGATAAGAGGGTCTTGAGATTTTTTAAGAAAAAATATGAACATCGGCAGAAGTTACTTCTAGCTGCGATGACAATACCATGAACACATCTAGATTTTTATTTTATAATATTCTATTCACCTACCTCGCCACTTATTTTCGTTACTAATCACACTATCATTACAGGATAAGTTTTTGAATAATTTCATTCCATAAGTCATATTATATAAAAAGCTCATTTATAAATAAATTCCATTAGTCTCAAAAGGTCTTACCCTTGCATTTGTTCTAATTATTTAAGACTAATACGGCTTCTCATACTGAATATCTTACAACAGGTCAACAGTCATAACTAAAGATGATAGTATTTGTGAATTGTAATATTACCTCATCTTCACTCATGCCATATTTATTCGGCGGCCTTCGTGTCCGTTGTGAACGCACGACGATGCCGTTTTCCTCATCTTTAATTGCTTTACTGTCAACATCGCGTTTTCGAGTAGACAACTTTTTGTGAACATATTCTGTGTCTAAACGAGGCAGTAAGTTATCGCTTGTATATGAATCAGTAACCTCTTGGTTTTTTGTTCCGTCTTCATCCTGTCCGATTTCAGCGTTATTAGAAATATCCCCCTTTTCATTTATTTTTCCTTTTAGCGTATTCACGCTTGTATCAACATTTCGTTCATACTCATTCATATAAATCTGAACGTCGCTCCCACTTGAGGTGTCGACAGCGATTTTATCCGACGTACCGAACATCGATGAAATAACGTCGCCAAATTTGTCCCGCAATGTTCCCTTATCGATGTCGCAAACATTCCGAGACAATGACCCCGGCGCTAAAACGCCGCTCTCTTCCGCTTTCTTGATATCAGACGTGCTTAAACCTGAATAAACAATCAGCGGAGTCGGTACGTTGTGTTTAAGAAGAGATCTACCTCGCCCTTTCCCATCAGTGTTCATAGCCGCAGCTCGAGTCATGACTGGTGAAGATTTTTCCTTTATGCCACCGTCAGTATCCGATCTGACATTGTTGTGCGATGTATTATCATTCTTAATCGCGCGATATATCAAATCATATGCAAGGTTAACTGCTGCCCATTCTCCAGTTACCTTAACAAACTGTCCATCATCTGCTACGTGAACTTCGACTCCGCTCTGCTGGACAATATTCTCAAAAAATGATAAAGGCTGATCACCAATAGAATCAAGAACATTCTTGTTTATTTCCACCGACACTGCAGTAAATATTGACATTTTTGCCTGAAAAACAATCTCACGATATGTACGACTTCAACTTCCCTAAGAAATTTTACTCAAGATATGTTTAAGTAACCGTGTCCTATTATTATCAAATGGTTTTTTGTGGAATGGCTTAGTAACATCATATTTCACGTTCCAAGGACAAGTGTTTATACCTAAATTTAAAAATGTGGAAATATATCCAGTAATGACGTCTAAATTCAATTTTAATTCCGAAATCAACAAACCTAATATCATAACAGATTTCAGTTTTAGAATAATTCAGTCAATTTCAAAACTACGGTACACCAGGGGCCGTGTCTCTAGACTCCCGACTCACAGTGACACTGACAGTACTGCCATTCTTCAGCGGCCGTTACATTTTGTCATAAAATATACGCCTACGGAAGGCTGTCTATATAAATTTGTAAAGTTACTTGATAACGGGAAAAATGTACAAACTTGTGTTTAAACTAATTTCTATTACTGCGCGTATTTCTCGTAGTTCTCTTTTACCGTACCCACTACCGTACTTTTTCAATTTTACAGGCCACAAAAATAAAGCATGGCGGTATTTGACCTCATTGACTATGATGTGTTACAGAAAAAACGCGCAAGTAGAAAAAATATTTCAGTTCATCGAAACTCTGAACGATGATTAGGTGACTTCATATTTCTACAGCAGACGCCGGCATTATTTGTTTTGCTTGCACTCTTAAGCACCCAAAACTCATGGAGCCTACTGCCCAATACCCTTGCAAGTTTTGTCTATTTGCTTGTATAATTCCAAGGCAGAAATGTGTCAGTCGGCAGAAGATAAATCGGCAAAAGTTTATTGCCTAAACAACATAAGCTACCAGATAACGCTTATTGAGGCTGGGGGGGGGGGGGTGAATGTAAGTTGTTTATGGCAAATCACACTGATACGTTAATTTTACCACTGTCAGATATCCAAATCACTTGTATACGAGATGTGATCCTACAGCTTTGAAGTTCCTGACAGTTGGAGAGATGCCCCAGTGTGTAGTGACATTCATGTGAAAGGGAAGGTCGCCACTTCTAATTTCTGTGAACTCCTGGTGCAAGATGTGTTGCTTCGGAGGTAGGTTTCGTGATTAGCGCAAGTAACTCATATTCCAAAAGATTCTGTTCAACATCCGGATGAGTCAGTATGAGGGATGGGGCATTTTTCCCATGAAAAGGGACCTCAAACCTTATTTAGCAATAAGGATCTAGCTCTTGCAATGGTTATGGAGTGGTCTTTCCCCTCTGACATTACAGATGTTGACGTTATTTCTCATAGTAATAGCTTACCCCGAACTCTCCATCAAATTCTGCCTGGTATGCAAATGAGTTGGTTGTCTTGGTATCGCGAGCACGATCGGACATGGTCCATCGTCCAGCTACATTTGGTGGTCTACCCAATGATGACTTCCCACTAGTAAAGCGGCTAACTAATCCAGCAGCATCGTGAAAACCAAGTGTGGGCTACCTTTATTAAGTTCCAATAGTAATCCACAATGCAGAATTATTCCAGCCTATTGGTGATATTTGACCACTCAAGTCAGTCCATACTTAAACTATACTTCATGTCCACAGGCTGGGAAATTTCCATAGTGAGGTGACTCGGATCCCAGCAAGTGTTGACATTTTCAATAAACAAACAAACAATATATATATTCATAACGAAATATCTTTAATTTTATATCAGTGTTAAAATATTCCACAGCAAATCGAGTTTGGACAAAAGGACAAAATCATCATGTAAAGCAACCTACTGAGTACTGACCCAAAATGTAGTTTTACACCATGTACATATATGCATTATACGTCTAAATTAATGGCATAATCACAAATATCTTAGTTAAGCTTAAAGTCGATACTCACTATTAAATTTAATGGGGGATTGGTAGATCAAAAACAAACACTATTTACTGAGGGGGTGCCAGACGTATGCTAGAAAAAGGGAAAGGGGTCAGATAACAAAATTAGAATATTCAAATGGGAAATACAAAATCAAGCCGAACAAACAACAGTGACAACAGGTACCAATTAGGAAAAAGTATCTCAACGCATTTCCAATTACGTATATTATAAATTTGATGCCAATGAAAGAAATGTAAATACGTATAAGTATACAATGGCTTACTAATTTACTATAGAAGAAATTTGGACTGATGGCTTTAGTCAGTGTTACCATGTAGGCAACAAACAAAATAAAGGTTATGATTTGTACATAAGTAGTGATGTAGAATGAACTGACTGGTAGTGTACCTGTAGTATTAGTTCAATAGATCCATTTAACTACATTACTATTTACTACATTAGCGTATATGTTCAGGAGGATGGCCAATATCATTTTGACCAAAATGTCAAGTATGTATATGTATTAAAGTGGTTAACATGACAAATTGATTTGATGGTAATGGGGGTAGCCAATGTGGTTCTATTAATCACTGGAGAGAAATGCACAGAAAAAATCTGTATCTCTGATGGGACTCGAACCCACGACCTCCAGATAACCGGGCTGATGCTCTAGCGATTAGCATCACTTATAAGGGGTGGGGGGAAAACACCTAGTGTGAAAAGCCACACGAGTCTGGGTAGACAACTGACCAATTCTTTCAATCACGCCACTGGTTCCAAATGTCTAAATACGGGCTACATACGCCGCACATACGCCGCCGATCCATTTAGTCCATGAAAAGTTAATGGTTATTTGCAATGGGATGACGACATACCTGGAAGTAAGCGACAGAGACCATATATAGATCATCTAAAGCATAGCAAAATCAGGGTAAAAAAGCGGTAAAAGACCACCCAGACCCCTATTGGTACATCGAATCATATGGTATCGGATTGAGGCAATACAGCAGAATCATGAATTGATAGGTTGATTGAGGCTATACAACGGAATCATGAATTAATAGGTTGATTGAGGCAATACAACGGAATCATGAATTAATAGGTTGATTGAGGCAATACAACGGAATCATGAATTAAGAGGTTGATTGAGGCAATACAGCAGAATCATGAATTAATAGGTTGATTGAGGCAATACAACGGAATCATGAATTAATAGGTTGATTGGGGCAATACAGCAGAATAATAATTTGATATGTGATGTGCATGGTTATAAAGCTATTGAAGTGAAATATCTCAACTTAACAGCAGCGCATAAAATGTTTTTAGAATGATTTGGAATAATAATGATGATAATAATAATATTACAGAATACATAACTCGAAATAACTATGAAATAGTAAAGCTATAAAATGAAAATTAGCTACAAGCGTGGGGGGTAGCGTTGCTATTGGCATTAGAGTTACTGGCGTGCGTTTGAATTTGGGGTAGTTTCAGTACGTGATCTTTCCACGATTGCAAGCTACATTTATGAACGAGTAATAAATGGCGGCGGACTATAGAGGTATCGCGGAATACGTTGTTACAAATGGCGCATGCAAAAGGTTTGAGATCGAGATGAATTCGTTGGTGACGAACTAGCGTACCGCGAACGCTGAAACTCTGCTGGCAGACTGAACACAGGTGGTTTTTAATGCCTGTGTGAATGCGTTTATGGATCTTTAAGACTTCCCGTTGCTTGAACCGCTTGTGACATATCGGGCATTCGAAGTTCCGCGCTTCACTGTGGATGTAATTATGTACGGCGAGATATTTGGCTTGAGCAAACGCCATGCCACACACCTCGCAGACGTACGGCTTTATGTCTGAATGAATATTCATGTGCCTTTGGTAATGTTGCTTTTGCGAAAACTGTTTTCCGCATGTCTGACAAAGGAACGTTTCAATCGGCCGACCTAAATGCATGCAGGCAATGTGTTTTTGCAAGTAGTTTTTACTACAAAATGATTTTGAACAGTATTCGCATTGGACCGTCTGCGCGACAAATGTACCTTTATGCCTTTGAATATGTTTGTCCAGTGATTTTAACTCTTTGTACATTTTACCGCATATCTCGCATTTGTTAGTCGCTTCTGAATGCGTTGAAGAATGCCGCCTCACATTCTTCCGGGACCCAAAACTTTTGCTGCAAATCGGACATGAAAACTTTTTGTTGTGATTATATTGCATATGCGATTTCAGACCAGCTTTCGTTTTTGCAACATGTGCACATAATTTACAAGACAAATGGCTCTCCTCTGCTTGAGACAGTCTATCATAATTATGAGTAGATTCATCCACAGGAACATTACAGATATTATCTTTATTCGATTCTTCATGAAGTCTTTCATTTGCGTCATGTTGTTGTAAATGCTTTTCCAGAGACTTTGATTCCTTGTACAGTTTGTCACAAATTCGGCACTTATGTATCGGCTTCAAATGCTTAGATGAATGACGTTTCAAGTCCTTTGTGGAACCAAACGATTTGTGACAGATTAAACAGACGTGCTTCCTGTTATGAGTATCTCTAACATGTGACTTTAAACCCCCCTTTGTTCTTCCAATAAAAGGACATGATTTACATGATAAATCATGTTCCAAAACTTCCGTTTTTATAACATTAGTAGAAAAATTTCCTTCATTTGAGTCATCTTCTTCAGGTTTTATTGCAACAGTCAATGCATTAACATCTTTATCGGGCACTTGAGTCTGTTCAAAATCAATGCTTAAATCTTCTAACACTTTGGATTTACCCTCACACAACTCGCTATAAAAATCCCCTTGATGTTTCTTCATGTGTTGTAACATGCTCTTTTCATATTTGTAATTTTTACCACATATACTGCATGTTTGAAGTCGCGTCTGTTTTGTTTTATGTCTCAACACATATATACTTGAAGATTTCTTCAAACTTTTGACATTTGGGGATAACCACATAGATTGATCTTCCTTGCTACAAGAAACTATGTTACACCCATTTTCTTGGTTACATTTTTTATCTGAATGTGTAGGATTCGGTTCGTACGATTCTGTATCAGTACTAACTGTATCATTATCGCTGTTTTTCATATCATCGCGATATTCAACATGGCTAAATGCGTCACCTATTGAATTTATATCTATTGCGTATTCATTGTCTTTCCTCTTCTCGTCTTTTATATCTTGACTCGAGGGTGCCACGAGGGTGTAAACTGTATGTATCCCATTAAAATCCCCAGTGATGGTAAGAATATTTTCGCTGTCAGATGCGGTGATTAATAAGTTCAAGTTATGCTTTAGAATTATGCCGTTTATAAAATTGTACGGATTTTCGTTATAAATTGCCAAAATATCATCTTGAGAGAGTTCCGCGCAAACAGTTCGAAAAATAGTCATATCTTAAATATGAAACTTAAAAAAGGAGAAGTGATATGGATACAAATACAATACCAAAAACAAGCATCGTTCTACGAATGACAGACGGACTGTCGTCATGCAATCCCAATCGATTTCCTGCCAAAACGTTCCCAAACGTAGACGCACCGTCATGTCTCGCCCATTCTTGGATGCTTATTTATTTTATGATTATTTATTGTTATGTAACGCGTCTTCGACGCGGGTTAAGGCTAATTTTTTATCGAGATCTTGTGGCCAACAAAGTATATACAATCATCTAAGGGTCTACGTAAACATATTTGCAATACAACTAAAGTAAAATGGAAGAGTTTGACAGGCTACAGAGCGAGGTGTGGCCTTGAAAAGCTGCTAACAGCTTTATGATAACATTCATGAATTCTAATTCGTTACACGAATCTTCTACCTGTAGTCCTTGTAATAGATTGTTGTTCACTGTGCTTCGTAATTGATATATAGCGTTCATGTGTATAGGGCTAATATTTTTGTAATTAGCATTCATTTGATATGGATTATGGACAATGATGTTTACAAAATTTTAGTCTCAAATTAACCTACAAATACACAAGAGGCCAAAGAGGCCTCAAGACCCTCACCTGAAAAAAGAAAAAACACTAAACAAGAGGCCAAGGAGGCCATCTTGATATTAGAACGAGAAGACAACAAGGAGACTGCCTGACATCAAAAGCAAAAGTCCAAAGAACCTGTAAATACCAATTGAGATACTGAAATGAGCAAATACAGATTTGTGGATAAACCTTGGCAGGAATCACCTCTAATTGCCTAAATACAGATGACCTAAACAAATCTTTATGACACCCACATAGGCAGTATCTGCCTAATGGCACAGTGTTGCACTGAGCGAACATGGAGATAAAGATATTCGATTAAAAAGTCAATAAAAATTACCCCCTTTGCTCCCATGACGTGATACTGAATAAATCTGAAGGATACTTACCCACGGACAATATCTGCTGAATGGCAGACTTCTGCGATAAGCGGTTCTTGAGAATAAGATTTTTTAAGAAAAGATGCGAACATTGGCAGACAGAAGTTACCTCTCCTAACTTAAATGACGATGCCATGAACAAATCTAGAGTAGACCACTCCAAGGACAATATCTGCCAAATAGCAGACCTCTGCGATAACTGGTCCTTGAGAAAACAATTTCAAATAAAGAATACAACCATCGACAGAAGTTACTTCTCCTAGCTGCGATGATGATACCATGGGCAAATCTAGAAGAGACCAACCTTAGGACAATATCTGCAAAATGGCAGATCTCTGCGATAAGCCGTTATTGAGAAAATTTTTAAGAAAATGTTAACATCGGATGGATGGACAGACGACGGACAAACTCCTATCAGAAAAGCTCACTGAGCATAAGCTCAGGTAAGCCAAGAATACAAACATCAGATACCTATCTTCGATACTCTGAACAAATCTAGAAGACACACCCAAGGACAATATCTGACAATTGGCAGACCTCTGCGATATGGGGGTTCTAGAGAAGATTCTTTAAGAAAATAACCTCGGACAAACGACGGATGAACTTTGATCACAAAATTTCAGTAGCATAAGCTCGTGTTAGCAAAAAATACTTAAAACAAACTTTCAATGTGTGTGTGTGCACCCAATAACTCAACCTTGACCTAAAATAATATAGATAAAAGTCGTTTATTGTCTCTGAAATGATATGTGTCATGATCTACACTCTGATATAATACAGGCAATACAATAGTCTTATATAGATAGGTCTTTGCCTACGCACAAAGGATTATATGCTATTAGGTTCGCCTTTGCTTAAGTACACATACTGGACGATATATGTAGATGTATTTATTGAAGGAAAAAAAGCGCTAAAATATTTAATTTATCGTCCTAGAAATTTTCACCAAGCTGCTGGGGAGGAACTTTTGGTCCAAATGTTTATTTGGCAATTTACCAGAACGGCGCACTCCGATGACTGTATAACGCTAAGTAACCGACTGATTTTAAGCATAGAATTAACTCGTATGAAGCATATAGGCCTACATTAAGTAACCAAGTCAACATGATATGTGGTATATTGAATATACAATACATTATACAACAATACACGTTATCATAATAATAATTATTTTTTTATTATTTTTTATTCAACAAAATACACATAAAGAAAAAAGTACACATAAGCATATAGTTAGACACAGTAATCAGTGATGATGGATGAAACTTGAATAGAAAATTCATATGTACAACATAAGGTATAAGATCTATGTATAATTTTGTTGAAAGGAAGCGCTCGAAGTTTAAACAAGTTATTACGTAGCACTCCCTAACATTCCCGACATAATTTTAGAATATCACGTAAGGAAAGTTGGAAAACTGGAATAGAAAAATCAGTAGATGTAATGTAATTGAAATAAAATTTTACATAAACTATCAAACGATTATATGCAGCACTTTGGATACAAAATCATGTTTCTATTACAGCAAATGTATTCCATAAAGCAACATTCAAGTTATTCTGCAATATCGTCGTACAGTTTCCGCTGTTTGCATACGTTCCGTCCCTGGTCGGCGTGTTACAGGTCTACCTTTTTGATGCCTCTTTATATTGGAACACGCGTATAGTCTCAAATTTACTCAAATAAAAAATTAGTAGAAATATGGAATAACTGACGTGAAGATGCAAATAAAGTATGATACAGTATGGACGTTATGCACAATATTTATGACAACAAGTGGGTGTTGAACATAGGATTTTTTTATGTAAAATTCCAAACATTGACAGAAATTACCTCCCTTTGCTCGGATGATGAAACAATGAACAAATTTGAATAAGATCAACCCAAGCACATCTGCTACATGACAGAGCTTTAGGTCAAGCGGTTTTTGAGATTTTTTACAAGTAAAAATAAAAACATCAACAGAGAATTACCTCCCCTTCGTCAAATGATAAGCTTAACAAATTTAAAAGAGACCATGCCGAGGATAATATCTGCTAAATGGCAAAGCTCTACAACAAATGGTTGTTGATAAAATCTCTTTAAAAAATGTTAACATCAGATGGATGGACAAGGTCCGATCAGAAAAGCTCACCGAGCTTAGGTGAGCTAAGTAGCACTAAAATCCTGCCTTTTCCATTTTTATATTTTAAGAGGAACAAATACCAATCCTCTACTGACACAATAAATCGACTGGCATTGTGGTATTATTTAACAACAGTATACCAATGTCAGTTCTCTCAATTTCTCGAGGCTCTACGAAGTACTTGTTCGTATCATTCGGTGGTATCCGCGACATGTCATCTTTCCACGTCTTCGCGTTACATTTATGGACCATGATCAGGTGGCGTCGAATGACCGATACATCGCGGAACATTTCATGGCAAAGATTACAACTATACGGCTTCGTGCCCAAGTGAATACGTTCGTGTCGCACGAGGGACGTTTTCTGCGTGAACTCGCGTTTACAATACGCGCAGCTGTAATCGCGTTTATCACTGTGAATTTTGCGATGTGTCAATAATCCAGACGATTGTTTGAAGCTTTTGTGACAGATATCGCACTGATACTTGCGGATATTGCTGTGCATTAACATGTGATCTTTTAGTGACTTCTGATAAGAGAATGGAACGCCGCATATGTCGCATATAAATGGTTTTATACCGAGGTGCACGTTGACGTGTTGGTGATACGTGCGTTTTTGAGTGAACTGTTTGCCACACGTTTGACACAAATAACTATTTTTTTGCCCAAGATGTTCGCTCTTCACGTGGTTCTGTAACACGGATTTTGTACTAAAGGACTTCGGACACAGATCGCAGTTTATCCGTGGTGCAACATAAGATTCATCGTGTGTTTTGGAATGCACCAACATTTGACGTTCATGCCGATATCGTTTACCGCAAACGGGGCAGGAATACTTCCTGTCTTTGTGCGATATCATGTGCCGTGTCAAATCCTTATTGTATCCAAATGCTTTATCACAAATAGTACATGCGTACTTCTTGGCCATTTTCAAATGGAGACGATGTTCGTGATCACGCACCTTGCTCCGATTTTTACCAACAAAGCTGCAGTATCTACAAACCAGACTCGAGGAAACACTCCCTCTAGATT
The DNA here is from genome assembly GCA_011762755.2 of Epimenia babai. Lineage (NCBI taxonomy): Eukaryota > Metazoa > Mollusca > Solenogastres > Cavibelonia > Epimeniidae > Epimenia > Epimenia babai. The sequence continues at coordinate 5,777 of WURV02229042.1, read as the reverse complement.
CAACATCCTCAGATACAGAATTATTTGATACATCATTTGATACATCATGATCATCGCTATGCTTTTTATTCGTAGCATCATTTTCACTATTTATAGACACCGGTAACAGTGAGTTACTTTTCTCTTTAGCAACATCATAGTCAGTTGTTGATATATGAGTCGCCAATATATGCTCCTTTAGTGTTATTTTATCCTCGAATAAATTGTCGCATAATCCACACAAAACCTTAGTTGCCGAGTATCGAGTGACTCTCACACATTGTTTATCTGGTTCTAAATGGATTTTTTTATGTGCACTAAAATGGCGTGGAGTTGAAAACTCTTTGTTACATTTATCACACTTCAGTAGACGTTTTACGTGCATTTTCTTATGTTGCTTTAGATAATTTAGAGATCTAAAACATTTCAGACATTTCTTACATTGCAATGGATTTGTTACACCACTATTTACTTTATGCACACGGTTTTGTGTTTTGGTCTGAACAGCTGATTCTGTGTTTACATCTGTCTTTGTTGGTAATGTAGTTGCACCATCGCTGATATTCTCATTATGTGCATCTTGACTTTCAATGGCGCAGGCAGAATCTTGTCTCTTTTGTAGAGGAGTATGGTCGTTTTCACGCTGCTGATTATCAAAATCAATAGTTGATATGATATTATAAATTCTATTGATATCGGTAAGTCTTCCAATAATTTTAATTGTCGACTCCAGATCAACAACGGTAATCTGTAAATTACTTTCTAAAATAAGATTAGCCAAAAAATTATAGGGATTTGAATCGAAATTCCGCAAGCTATCCTTTGACAATTCAGCACTGACGGCGCTAAATAACGACATCGTTAAAATTTTTAGAATGACAGTACAATAACAATTTACGAGTTGTGACCACGGTGATTGTTTTTCAGATCGCTGTTGATACGATTTACGTCATTCATTCTACGCTCGTGGAACTAAACCATGTGTAGAAATTAGAGCACGACAAATACACAAACTACTCACTAAACCTCTATTAATTTTAGAAGTGCAATAAACGTCAGGACTCGAAAGCCAGACAACGAGAACAAGGGAGAGAACTGTGAAGTTTAAAAGGCGTCTTCGTGCGGTTAGTTAGAGACACACCCTAATCGTTAGTAACTAGCTGGATTCGGTAAAAGATAACTCAGACCACGGAACTTTGCGCATTGACCGTAGCATGAGCGATGCCTCGAACGATGAAATCATATTCAAAACTTATCTCAGCAGCTACCTTCTCAATTATAAATAAATTAGTCACATTCTGCTATGTTTACTATTGAATAATATTTTGTATATCGCGTCTGTCACAGTATTATAGTCTCTATCCGTTCTGAATACTGTTTTACAAGTGATATCTATATTTTCAAATTTCGATCACTTTACTTCAAATATTATTGTATTGTATAATCCTATCTGTTAGTGTCTCGAATTCTGTATGTAATCATACGAAATCAACTTCATTCATAATTACATTACAATTACTGAAAAAAAAATCATGATCCTCCAATATTGTATACAATTGTCAGTCATTATAATTCTTTTTTTACGCATAGATAATAATTTTATTTGTCATAAGATACCAAACAAAAACACATACGCGCACGCGCGCACACAGACACACACACGCGCAGATACACAAACATACAAGCACATGCACACACGCGCACACAAACGCACACAAACACACTCACATGCACACCAATAGAGGACCAAAGTGACTGCACCACCTTACAGCGTGACATGGATAAGCCCCAAGTTTGGGAGTCAAGGTGGTCCATGCAGGTCAATGGAGGTAAATGCGAGGTACTCCACATAACTAATAAGCGTAAATCAATAATAGTCCCTTAGTTTATTCATAATAAGGCACTGACTGTTGTAGAAAAGGACAAGTACCTGGGTATTACGATTAATAACAAACTCCAGTGGAAACCACATATAGACTGTGTCATTAAAAAGGCCAACTCTACGCGTGTCTTCCTGCAATGTAACCTCCGTGAGTGTTCATCAGAGGTCAAGGCCTAATGTTATAAAATGTACATAAGACCAATCCTGGAGTATGCTTCAAATGCATGGGACTCTCATACGCATCGAAGTGCCATCATCGTAGACAGACCCGAGGCTGCCCAAAATAGATGCGTTAGATTCACCTGCTGCAACTGGAATAATCACTGCAGTAGCATATCAGAAATGAGGGTGCGGTTGGGCTCATAGACACTTGAAGAACGACGGGCCTGCGCTCATCTTACAATGATTTACAATATATTGCACGGCAACATCGATATACCCCTTGAATTTTTCACTGTACAGATAAGAATAAGGATAAAAATTTGACAAAGATATCACGAGACGATCCATAGCGTGAGGGCGAATGACATTTACTACCTTTAATGAAAAAGCTAAGACTTCTTAAAACCCTGACTTTTTCTCTCAAACCATTTAGTATAACTATAAATAATTGAATAGCACTACCATTTCTTTATTTCATTGTCCGTTTCGGCTAGCGCTGATACTCGTTCTTCTTTCAATCGTTCCATCAATGGTCATCAACAAAATGTCAGAATCGAAAGTGGAAATTGAAACTGATAGACTAGATTATTTCCCCTGCTATATTACGGTCGGAAATATTTTTCTTCCAATATGGTCACCAGCTGCCTTCCTGCTTACATGCTGTACAACAAATACATAGTGATTATTATTATTTTGACTTAAGATGTGGCGAACAACAGTAAAAAATAGTTAGCAGGCGAATTGATTGATTGTAACAAAATTACACGAATGTGTTAGAATCTGTCGGATTTGCGGCCTATCGATCGCGCGTATATTGTTGATTTTGATCACCATTTCGTTATTACAACGATTACCATCTGTACATTTCCAGCATTACTGCGCAGTTCGTCATCGTATGATTCATTTCGCTGTTCAAGTCTCGTGGGCCCATCCATTTTTTCGCCTGTCGAACCAGCAATGGATCTCGTCCGCTTAATCGATTCGATCATTACTCGAAATTAGGCAGATACAACAATTAAAATCACAAAGGAGTCACTAGCGCTGTTTTTCAGCACGTTGTCACGAAAATATCCAGTCAGATTTCAAAATTAGATAGAAATTTTGCTCCAAAAAGAAGCAAGCGATTTTATAAGAGGGGTGTAGTGGGGGTGGTGGTGTTTCATTGGTCATCACCGGACTATCACTCATCGGACGTGGGTGCTGGATTATTGTAGTTTAGTGCGCTCCGTTATTTGCTAACATCACGTTATTGAGAATAATATCCCTGATAAATATTGGTATAACTTATAAATTTTTGAATTTATTCCACCAAAAATCATGTGTGAACAAATCAAAATGAATAATGTAAACAAATCACGTGCAGAATTGTCGGCCCTTGCAGCATCCCCATCTGTTTAGAGCAGGCTCCACTATTCCGATGGCTACCGTCGCTGATGAGGCCCGCGGCAAATTTTCCCATCGCTTTTAACTCTTGTAGATCTATGTTTATCGTCGAAGTATAATATCTAGTCCGGCATCACCCCATACATAAGAAGTGGCAAACGTCACCTCTTTCGACACAGTATTTTTTCCGTTTATGTACAAGGCGTTCTTGGATTGTCCTTCTGGCTGATAGAATAAGAAACGCAGCGCAACTTATTCGATATTTTCTTTTGGTCGTCCAATTGGTGGTTTTCTTTCGCAGGCGCAAGTTTTCCGCGCGCGCCATAAATTGCGATACACATAAAAATGTTACTAATGGTTACCAGCGACACAAGGGAGGTTATACGTGAGAGGGTTACGCAGCAGGCGGCAATTAGGGATGGATTGCATCGCTTTAGGCGAGTCTTTAGAGAGCTATATCAATTTATTGCGACATTTTAGGGGTCGCAAGATGCGTCAGAGACCATCGACGCAATGTGACATTAGTGCCGCTACTACTGTGAATTTGTTATTTTGTCTAAATTCCCCCTGGTCGTGACCGCCATTAGCGATGGCGGATCATCAACTCGGTGAGCCACAATTTAGATTGATTGTCAACGTAAAAAGTCGTTCCACATCGATACCTTCATCGACACGCTGTTATCTGTACCCGATAGCATCTAATGACCGTAGGTACGCGTGAATTCGAGCAGGAATACTTGTTGACTGTAGCAGACACGGATGTTGAATGCAGTGCATACGCGGGTTGGCGTTAGTAGATACACACGTATATCGACTGTAGCAGATACGCGTTGATGATTTTAGCGAATACGGGTAGTGACGGTATAAGATATACGTTTTGACTCCAGCAGATACGCGTGTAGACTGGAAAACATTTGCGTTTTTACTGTATGAAATGAAATTTATTTATTTACAGTGTACTTATGTACTACGTTTCTACTGTAGCAGAAACGCATTCTGAATGTAATGTTGACTTAAATAGATACGACAAGAAGGCGAGACGCCTTTGCCTAACACGCTACCAAACTTACCGCAAACGTCAAAAACCTCGTGCGTCCAAGGGTAGTAAAACAACTGTTTTAGTATCTTCAGTGCGTCGCATCTTTCGTGATATGTCTACAACAGATTCGCGAGTATTTCATTTCGCGGAGTCTATATTGGATTGTGAAATTGCGATTACAGACGCGTTACCATTTTACACACTGAAAACTTGTCCAATGCAATTTCTACCAGTTGGCTGCTTTGCAAAAGTCATCGTTGAACAATCAGATTTGAAAATGAACATCACTCGCGCACAATTATAATACCATAGTGCGTCGATATGACAATTAATTTACCATCAATAAAAACACAGCTAGTGCGGTAAAATTACATCACAAAATTCCCATGTTTTAACACATCATAATTACATATTTTAATGTCATTTTGAAGTAAAATATTTGTTTTATATTGAAGAAGTTTTATGTGACACACATTTTCGCTAATTGTTATTTATATAGACACACTGACTATCTTGTGTGTGTGTGTGTGTGTGTGTGTGTGTGTGTGTGTGTGTGTGTGTGTGTGTGTGTGTGTGTGTGTGTGTTTATATCAGAGATGTTATATTTGACAACCGGCAAGTCTAATTCTCTGAGCGTATTTAGTTGAATCATAGCCAGCAAAAAGTAACTATAGCAACTGATGATATGCGTTATTTTAGTCCTTTGTCCTTTGTTTACACATTGTATAATGTTTGATGACCACATATGCAGGACGTTATGTCATGTACAAAGTGGTGACCAAAGGTGTAACGTTTTTTCCATGACAGATATCACACCATAGGAGACACTACGCGGATTTTATTCAAGTCAATTTTCACTCAGCAAATGTCGCTCGTGAATGTTCCGACTAGTTTGCACGAAGTTAGTTCGTTCATTAGTTGATGTACTGCAAACATGCATTAATATATATCTCCCGGGGTAAACTCGTTCAAAAGCGAGAGAAAACCACTAACAATCATCGCATCATATCGTGGTTATGAATCGAAAAACGATCGTATGCGTTTTATGATACAATGCAAATTAATTGCTAACGAACCCTAAGCGTGCGTGCGTGACGACAATTAGCGGCCCGAACGGTTACAATATTTGTTACCTCATTAGGAAAGAGATATGAAAATATATCAAATATACCTCGATGCAATATATATTATGATTTTAGTATAATGGGGTATTGTATAGATAGTAGTGGTTGGTAAGATAGTATTGTTAGTACGCGTTCCTAGTAAGGTCGGGCTAGAGCGAGTTAACAATTCCAGCTGATAATATCTCTGAGACCAATGAAATCTGTTCGT
>WURV02229031.1:0-10033 GCA_011762755.2 Epimenia babai | reverse complement strand
GATTGTGTGCATTGAAATATTGTGATAGCTGCTTATAGACAATTCGTTCTAACCATTTTGAGATGACTGGTAGATTACATTAGTAAAATTAGCATATCTCTATAAAAACTCCATTTTTTAAGGAGTATAAATATTATTTATTAGTTGCTTAGGAATACATGAAGTATGAATTAGTAATTTTAAACAGGATTAATAACTCATAAAACACTATACTAATTACTGTGAAAACTCTAAAAAGGTGTAAGGAATGTGGTTCTATGTGTTAACTGGCCACTGTACCCTCTATAAACACCTCAACACTATGAAAATGACCATCTCCCATGTGTCCCAAATGTCGACTAGCGGAGAGTCCTCTTCGTCATAGTTTACTCAAGTGTGAGTCACACTATCTTATGTAAGCTCATGTGGCTTTAGTGTGACATAGGACGAATCCCGCCGGCAGTCCTAGCAAAATGTCTTTCCAAAACAGGTGGTCTCTATGATGCATTAAACACAGTCAGTCACTTGCACGTAGTGTTACGCTAATTAATAACCCGAGTGTCTCCTTCAAACAGTACAAATATCAATGCATAGTAATAGACATGTCTTACAGCAATGAAGCAGTGTACATTTGGGCTAGTTAGTGAAAACAGCCTTGCAGTCAGCCCGTTTATGTATGCATACATATGTGCATGTGTGCATATTCACATACATAAACCTCATCATTTTGAGGACATTTGAGTATGATACATCAATTACTAGGAGTTTAGTTTGTCACAATTCTAGAAAGACTGGAATCTTTAATAGCAATAACCGCTATGAGCAAATAATTCATGTGATTACTGATTTCTTTTTCTTACACAAGATTTAACCTTTTTAACTTTTGTCCGCTGAACTGTTTGTTCCTTTTCGGCTTTTTTGGCCAATCGCTCAAGCTGCTTTGTGGTAAACTGAAAAAAATGTTATCTGCGTATAGCATACAGCATTGCATCGACAAAAAATATTGATAATAAATAATTACCATGGAATTTGAAATTAATTAGTAATAATTGATTCATTATGTAGAGTAAATAAAGAACAAATAGTAAGACCCGATAGGATGAATGAAAATTTATTAAAGAACAAGCTTTCACATAGACAAAGACTACATTATCACATTAATCACATGCATTATCACATTAATCACATTATCACATTAATCACATGCTCGTGTTTCAAAAAAATCTTCAATTATTTACTGTGTTTCATAAGAAATAATTGCTCATTCATTCATTTAATATATTAATAGTAAAGAAGTTACTCTACATTTTTTACAAATTTTAGAAGTTACTCTACATTTTTTACAAATTTTTCTTTAAGATGGTAAAGCAAAGAGGCATTTTGGTTAGGGACATTCACAAAAATTATGATATTTCGGTTAGGGATGTTAACACAAATACAGATATCTTCGTTGTGGATATTTATACAGATTTTCTCAATCATTCACTGGAATATTTTACCTTATGTACGGTACATCCCACATGGAATAAGCTAACAACTGCACTTAACACATGCATTTCCATAGTGTATATTTTACTGTATCAAATTACACGAAGAAGTCACAGAGTTTTGTCTAATAATTATGCACCAACGGGACATAATTCAAAATTCACTATTGTAATCCAGGAGCAAAACTACGTAAGTCACATATGAAATCTGTATTTTACTCAGTATATGTAAAATGTATGCAATACATACCAGTCTCCTTTAATTAGACTTGTTAAAACTTACCCTCAATTGAAACAATGTGTCTGAAAAAATTAGCAAATATTATCACCATGTGAATGCGAATTAGTTCAGACAAATAAAGTAATCTCTCTAAACAGCATCAATAAGAATTCCTCTCCATTGATATACAGGTTATGGAAACTGGCAGGGGCAATATATCGAATTAACAAGAGAAGGCAAGGTTTTTAGTTCCATTTTTATGAATGGCAGTAAATGTCAGTCGCACTGATAATATTGATTGCTCCATTATACCTTAATGAAATTTTGACATGTATTCCATTTATATAAAAATGCCTCTCAATATTTAAGAACAATCTTCAGTGGAGGTTCGGGGGAAAAAATCCTGGTTAATGGGATGAGACCTTCTACCCTCTAGCATTAAAGGGTTTCGCTTCTATTCATTGAACCATTGGCACCAGCAATAAAAAACAGTGTTATTTTTAGTTACCACAGAAATACAAAACGAATATGATAGCCTCATTAATCTGGAGAATAGTAAAAGAGTGAAAGGGAAAACACCTTATAGACGAACTATATATTTTATTTCACAAGCTTTCGAATATAAATATCCTTTATCAAGTGGTCATGAATAAGAAATGAAATGATCGACACAATCATTGACTACTCTGTAAAATTATTAGTTACTTGTTTAGCAAGGGGGCAGCTCGTGTAGTGGTTAGAGCGTTTGACTTTGAATCCAGGGGTTTCTGGTTTAAATCCCGCTCTTACCAGTATGCTAACTGTGGCGTTTTTTGGGCTAAAAGCGCCTTAAACCCCATTGCCCATGGGGCTCTGGGTAGCTCTTACAGTGTGGTTCTGTTGGGGTCTGTTTACTGTGCTTCAGGTACTCTATGTGTGCTCTCTATGTCGATTACCTCCCTGCTATGTCATCTCACTGTATATAAACATGGACCTGTAATACACTTAGCAGAGTGTGCGACATATGTAGTTCATATGTAGACATTTGGAACCAGCGGGGAATGGAAAAAGGTCAATTGTCTGCACAGACTCAGTGGGTTTTTCACACTAGGTGTTTTCCCCACCCCTTATAAGTGAGGCTAATCAGATTGTCGTGTTAACCACATTAATAGGCGAACTTTGCGTGAGGGCCCAGGTTGGCCTATCACAATGATTACTTCGGTAATCAGCCTATAAATACATACTTGTTTAGCAATAAAACTAATGGTTAACTAAACTTCAAATCATGGCCTATCATGGCTGTGGTCACACTATATCACTATCCAACATTCTTAACTATTTTCTAAGTACAGAGAGTTTGAAGTTAAAATCAACGACGGACGGATCGCACTTACCTGTGCACTATATTTTTTTAATAGTCACTGTTGGTTTGTCGTAAAGAGTGGCCTCCTAACGAATTTAGTTTCACTATTATCGTATATGGTGATAGTGAATGGGATATCTGATCATGGAATTAATGGACCCGGAAACAGTTGATAACTCAAAATTTAATGTCATTTTAGTTATTTTACTTACAGTATTTCACATAAGTTAAAGAGATATATATAGAACGTATTAATAAAACAAACCAACCATCCATGCTTTGACGGTCAATTGAATTCTTGTTATGAGAACGATCACAGTGTAATTCACTAATTGAGTTTTTTATTTCTGCTTTTGCTATTATTCATAGCGAACGAAATATGTTCCGCAAATCGCAATGAAGCATAACGTAGTAGCGAATTCCGCGAATGCGGTTAGTTATCTGCAGTAAAGATCTCTAAATGTATAGTGTTCCAGTGTACAATGAAGAGCAAAAGAGGAATAGAAAAATATCCTTAAATAATGCTGTGAGGGCAAGATGTCTGCAACATCGATGGCATGAACTACGGTTCTACATAGAGGGTACATGGAGGGATGTTGGGATATAAATATCTCTCTGACACACTTCTTAGTTTTTCTGCAATAACCTCATAAACGGGTATGCCACGAGGTGAAATAGGCCTGATATACGGCTATATCATATTATGGTCTAAGAGCTAGATATCTGCAACGTCGATGGTCATACATGAACTACGGTTCTAAGTAAAGGGTACATGGAGGGATGTTTGGATATAAATATCTGTCTGACTCAGTGAAGGATGTTCAGATGTGAATATCTCCCTTGCATACTTCCTAGTTGTAATATGTAATATTGTATTTATATAGCAAATATTCTGTAAAAATTAATGAAACTTGTTACAATCACATGTGCTTTACAATAGTTAACTAAAATCACACAATCACAATCCTAGTTCTGGATACCTAGCCCTCACACTTTGATATAAGGGTATGAGACTGTTATTTGCATTCTATCTTCGTTAATAAATGAATCTCACGACAGAAAACTAAGCGCATTCGAGGTCATCGCTACCTTGTACTCGATTGCGATTGCAGGCCAAATTACTTTCGGTTAAAAACTCACGTGCGATTGTCAATCATTTTGGTCTCTTTTTCTTCATCGTATATTTTTAATGTGTAACTGAACATCACAAATGAATTTCGTGTAAAATTTAAGTTGGGACTTACAACGCGAATAACTAAGGCTATGGCGAATTTTAGAGTACATCGAGTTCGTTTCTTTGAATACCAACCAGAAGCCATTCATTGTCTCGCGTACAACTGCATAAGTGAACGACTGGCATTATCAAGGTTTGACTGTTTTACTGTATTTTTTTTTTTGGGGGGGGGGGGGGCATGATGAAAACGTCCCATGAGAAAACGTCTCACGACGAAAACGCCCAATACATTATTTTCTGGCAATAATATGATTTGCTTAAGTGTAACAACATTAGCTATCACTTTTCCGCCGGAGAATATAAGCTGTTACAGCACATTTGCATAGCATCATACAGTATGGATTAATAAGACAAATCATGTACAAATGACAACAATAGCATATATTTATTAGTTTAGCGCATACCTACTCAAGAACAGAGAAGAGTTGAAAAACCATAATACTAGATATACACAATGAGGTATGAAAACGACAATAGAACAACATTAATAATTGCCATCAAGATATGGATATTCCCCACATATCAGTATTGTGGCATGTTGTTTAATGAATCACTTCATCATGGAACTTGTTCAGTTTAGTCAAATGTGGCCATATGTATGACTACCCTCTAAATGATATTTCTTGTTAAATTTTATTTCACTGTTTATTCAAATATTCGACAACAGGTGCACAAATAAAACACCAATTCAACAATACACACTAAAACATATTTAGTGTGATAATCCTATGTATTATCTAGAGTAACAGTAGAAATGAATATACAATTCATTATTATTTGGCAGGCACATTTGTACAAACAAGAAAGTTGATGTTGAAGTCATTCACTAGGAAGCTTCAATTTCATCGGCGGCATATACCTGACATGGCAGTTTAATAGCATTTTCGTTGTGTCTCTTGCAAGGATTGCTCATCTCTATTGCTGGGATCGCTTGCCTCTATTGCAAGGATCATTCGTCTCTATTGCGAGGATCGCTCGTCTCTATTGCTCGGATCGCTTGTCTCTATTGCTAGGATCGCTCGTCTCTATTGCTCGGATCGCTCGTCTCTATTGCTAGGATCGCTCGTCTCTATTGCTAATATCACTCGTCACTATTGCTAGGATTGCTTGTCTCTGTTGCTAGGATCCATCGTTTCTATTACTAGGATCCATCGTTTCTATTACTAGGATTGTTCGTCCCTAATGCTAGGATCGATTGTCTCTTGCTAGGTCTTCTCGACCTTATTGTTACGATTGCTCATCTCTATTGCTAGGATCGTTCGTCTTTAGTGCTAGGATCGCTCATCTCTATTGCTAGGATCATTCATCTTTAGTGCTAGGATCGTTAGTCTTTAGTGCTAGGATCGCTCATCTCTATTGCTAGGATCGTTCGTCTTTAGTGCTAGGATCGCTTGTATCTATTGCTAGGATCGCTCGTCTCTAATGCTAGGATCGATCGTCTATTGCTAGGTCTGCTCGACTCTTTTGTTACGATTGCTCATCTCTATTGCTAGGATCGTTCGTCTTTAGTGCTAGGCTCGTTCGTCTCTAGTGCTAGGATCGTTCGTCTCTAGTGCTAGGATCGTTCGTCTCTAGTGCTAGGATCGCTCATCCCTATTGCTAGGATGGATCATCTCTTTTGCTAAGATCAAATTCTTTCAGGTTGTGGAATCGCTGCGAAAAGATCTATAGTATCATGTCATTGGCTGTCAGACTGCAGTCACGTAATTAAAACTGTCTAAGTTATATAAATCGTGGCGTAGGCCAAATATTTTGCATTAGAAGTCAGAAAATGGCATTCAACATCGCAAATATCTGCGTTATGCCGCATGCACCCACACACACATGCACAAACACAATGTTTGTGTCTACAGCTGTGGCGGTAGCATTCCCTTGAGCCAATAATCATGTGACATTTAAATGTTACGGTGGTGGATTCTTCGTATGACGGTCTAACCAAAGATACTAAAACAAGGAGATAATTCACTCGGAGGAAAAGTTGAAGCCAAGCTGTGAGTTACGTCCCTTAGATGGGCCATGTTAAAATTCTAGCTTGAAATGGCGTCTTTTCAAGATACCATGCTCCTTGAGTCTGTTAAACTCCCACTATTAACATAAAATACGTTGGTGGTGATTACTGTGCGGCTATTAACTGCCAAAATGCCTGCAGGAAGAGTTCATGCGAAGGAATTTCTTTTCTTTTGCTGTCCAAAGGATGAAGAAAGGTTACGTAAATAACACTAGAATAATATTAATAGCCATTGTGAATTTCCCTTCAAGCGTAATACTTTTGCGATGTTGACATCTCCGATAAAAGTTGAATAATAGAGTCCCTTTGTGAGATCATTTGCCTTTTCTTACAGAAACCTACAGAAATACATATTTGACGTTATAACGGTTATCCTTTTATCTAGATATATAGTGTATCCATTTAGATACTGTCACAGTATATTTATTTTTATAATTATGCAGACTTACATTATCTTTTATGCTCCACGTGAAATTAGATCACATTTGCAGGTAACCGTTGAATGTATTATCATTACCCAAGTATACCTGATGCCATAATGTTAACTTTCAGATGCCAAAAGTGGATGTAAATATCAGAAGGAAAGATTTGGGTGGCATCAGCTCCTCCCAACTGGCCAAATCTGGATTGAGATTATGCAGCAAGCATTCTGAAGATGGCCAATTCACGGGTAGAAGAAACCAAATACTGTTATTCGTTGAGCTATACTGCTATTTATGACAAAATTATGTTATGTCTATTTTCATGGTATGACATTAACAAATTTAGGCTTCAAAGTTATAAACATTGGGTATTCATTGAGGTGTCATTTAGCCATCTTTCTACTTTTTTGATTGTATCGCGCATACAACGTGGCGACTCTCATTTTTAATCCTCCAATAAGAGCGTGCATGTTATAGGTGAGTGGAAAGAGACATTACTTTGTTGTTACAGTACCCACAGAGAGAAAAAGGTTGAACTGGAATGCCATTGCCACCTTGATCGATGTGCGAAATGCCCCTCCACATATTTAGATGAAAAGGAAATTAGCTTCATATCGGGAATTAAAGAAGCCGTTGAAAAAAGAGATTGCTGTGAGAGATCGTAAGTTACTATTGAATATACGGTAAATATATATATAAATTATTGAATAAAGTGTTTCGGCTTGTATTCTAGATATTTTATTATTTATTAGACCCTGCAAGGATGGTCTTAAAAGAAATGTTTTAGTGAGCCAGCAGTGACCATCAATATCTGGAATAGATAACCTCCAATGTCTCAGCTATATCCCATGTTCCAGTAAAGGTTGGGTGGGCGACCTCATGACGTGTACAGCTAGTTTGGCAGGGGATTAATAAAAAATAAATGATGTAAATTCCAGTGCAAGTTGAAATTTATCTGTAGCAACAAAAATTGTGATATTGATTAACTAATAATTGCCATTATATACTTTCGATAGTGATATTGAAGTTTTATCTGTCTTTTTCAGGACCTGATGCCTGATGCAGTTACTGCACCAGTGGATGAGACATGTGACAGGAGAGCCGAGACATCTGACAGAAATAACTACCACAGTAAATGGAAGGCAGCATCACGGTGCCTTCAACTAAGAATTAAAAAGTTACAGAATAGAGCCCCAAAAATGTACCTTTTAGCCAATCTGACATGATCAACTATCTCAAACATAAGCTTCCTATAAATACAGCCGACTTTATAATTAAACTAATGGACTTAGATGGACAGAACACTAAATAAAAGTCTATAGCTCTCTCAATATTACATGCAAGTCCGAAATGTTACAGAATTCTTTGCCAGGTATTTATTTTACCACCTGTGTCCACTTTGCATGTTACGGTCTGTTATACTTGAGCCTGATTTTAATAAGGGTATTATTGCTTGCTTAGGAAATAGAATTCGATCAATGCCTTCATGTGCTACTTTATGTTCTGTAGTCTTTGATGAAAAGACAGTGGAAAAATTTTTTAATTACAACATAAGCAATTCACCCTATGAAGAATGTTCTAACATTCGAAACCTTGTGATCTATATCTCCGCAGTGAGCCATAAAGGTGTTACCACTTTATTTGCTTATATTTCAATTGACTCACATGGCTACCACAATGAGAACATAAGAAATGATATTGTGAATGGCCTCGTATACTTACTCTTTATCAATTATGATATGCACGCAGTTTGGATGAACGGAGAATCAGACAACTTCCTGTATGTCATCAACTAGCTCAATCAAGTCCGTAGATACTAAATACTTTATTAATAAACAGAAAGATGAAGAAATTGCTTCTCTTGTATCCAAGAATACTAACATTAATGTGATCTTCAAAAATCAGATGAATGTTTTGTCTTACATTTGCAGTTTTATTATTCGCAATATTAGATCGTTTATCTGTTCTCGATGTATTTCAGGAATTCATTTTGAGGAAAACTATGAATCTGTTTATCATCATTTAATAAAATTGAAGAATTTGTAAGGATGTAAAGATGGTTTACTCTACCCTAGTCCTGCTCTGTTCAGTTCTGTATGTATGTATGTAAACTTGAGACTACCTTCAGGCATAATGTCGATACTGTTTATAAAGAGAATGTCAAGTCTACGTTGATACCACCATGTTGAATTGTTCTTCTGACATTACCGTACGTAATGTGCTCTGACTGTATAACAGTTTATCGTATTGCATCATTGTTTTGCAGCATCAGATTACATTTTTTTTTAAGATGTCATTATAATTTATTAAGAAATCTAACCCAGAACAGCTAGCTAAAAAATGAAAAAGGTCAAGAAAGTTAGTGAATAATTGTGTGTAATTTGTCACATTGCTTGCTGTGCTGCATCATTTGATCATTGGTGGATCATTACATCACATAATTACGTATGCGCATTCATGACGCATGTCTGTGTGATTCCAATGTATACATAAAAGTGCAATAAATTATTCATTATACATGCTCAGTTGTTTCTTGAATTTTTTCAAGAAAAGTTGTGAAGGTTTCGGACGTAAAAGCTGTTATAAGTTTATTAAGCTCAAATAGGGATTTGTACCGAGGGTACCTGGGTTGACTATTCCAGAAGAAGAAAAAAAGAACGTAATCGATCTTGCGCAATATAAAGAGACATGCCAGACGGCCTTTAACATGGCAGACCAAAGGGAGATAACCCACTGGCTGGCTTCAATTTTTAATACAGGAGTCATTACGACTGATGCATCTTATTGTTTTACTATCTTTGGACTAAAGTTCTATAAGATAAAACTATAGAAATGCACATAGATCATACGATCGATATCAAAATCATTCGAGGTTATCTGATTGAGTCTTATTTGATCGACTTTCATAAGATCATACCCTGGAGGCAATTGTAGGAATCATTGTGAAATACGTTAACATCCATATAACGCATTTCTTTTATTAATAATTCATTGTTGCTTAACCCTTCGCACTCTGTTGTCAACGAATTGTATTGCTATAGTAATGGGATGTACAGTTGTTAGTGTGGTAAGGGTTAATATCATTGCTTTTGATTGCGTAGGTAGCCCAAATCTGCTGTAGGATTTCAATACATAATATAGGGATACACTATATAATGTAGGGATACACTACATAAATAATGAAGGGACACACTACATAAATAATGTAGGGACACACTACATAAATAATGAAGGGACACACTACATAAATAATGAAGGGACACCCTACATAAATAATGAAGGGACACACTACATAAATAATGAAGGGACACACTACATAAATAATGAAGGGACACACTACA
>WURV02229020.1:0-10033 GCA_011762755.2 Epimenia babai | reverse complement strand
GGATATTTTATCTAAGATGATACGGTAGATATTGTATCTGAAGGGACATGGTGTGTACTGTTTTAGATGGAACATGGAGGATATTTTATCTAAGATGATACGGTAGATATTGTATCTGAAGGGACATGGTGTGTACTGTTTTAGATGGAACATAGAGGATATTTTCTCTAAGATGATACGTTAGATATTGTATCTGAAGGGACATGGTGTGTACTGTTTTAGATGGAACATGGCGGATATTTTATCTAAGATGATACCGTAGATATTGTATCTGAAGGGACATGGTGTGTACTGTTTTACATGGAACATGGATATTTCATCTAAGATGATACGGTAGATATTGTATCTGAAGGGACATGGTGTGTACTGTTTTAGATGGAACATGGTGGATATCTTATATCATAGGTAATTTTCTCCTGACATATACTTGTATCTCATGGAACAATATGCATAATATAATGTTTTTGTGTGCTCGATATTTTACGTATATGATTGGTATGTGAGTTCTTAACACAATTGATTATATAGCAAAGACACATCATTAGTCACTACACAGTGGCTTTTAATCGTTTGATCAAAGAAGCACCCTTGATGGGAGATGACACCGCTGTGGTCGCGAGCTTCATGTTTTCACGGATATATTTGATTGGTTTAGATCTGTGGCGTGGGTCTTGATGCGGACCGGCTATGGGTTTTGATGACTGACCCCGTGGGGCGGTGTAGTCCGGAATGATCCCGTGCACTATGTAACTCCACTGCATGTCACGTGTCTGAAGAAGGAGTAGGGGATATTACATCAATGTTGGTTGAAGTGTGGCGACCTCCATGAATAGGAAAAATCCACCCACGCATAGGATGCAGATTCCTGACTTACAAACCAGCAGTCCAGTGACCTACAGAGCTACAAAACTTTCCATCTATTACACACGATAACAATTTTCCTTAGCAGAAATTTCCCAGATATATCACCTATTAACATTGGATGTATCAAACTCAATAATTGTACACAGCGGAAATTTCCTGCCCAATAAAAATAATTTCACTGAGCGCATAATAATCATCCGCTGTTCTTAGCATCTTCACATTCACATTGTCAAAAAACACTGCAATTAAATGTTACCCTCTATAAAAATGGCCAATACAAACCTATGTTATGCCTATGTTATACAATAATATCTGTTTTACATAAACCCCCATCTATTCACTATGGCAACTTTCTGCTCTTAATTCCAATTTCATTGGCTTAAACAGTCACATGGGTTTAGCTTGTTTATTGCTCAGATAATATATATATATATATAATGTATATAAAATGACCTGCACGACAAGTTTGGCTTGGTGTATTTTTCCGTACATAACCGGCGTGAAGTTGACTTGAATCAGTGTTCCATTGGAACTTTCAGGAAGGAGCTCACCGCAAAGTGGTGTCACAGTAAACTCTCGGTCACTTCCCGCCAAAAAGTGAGCCTCAAACATTTGTGGGTGACTGGAAATATATATTTGAAGACTTTTGAGATATCTTAAAAGCCAATAGGACCCTAATTTCATTTCGGAAATAGGCCAATTACCACGGTAATAGTTGGGCAGGCCATCTTTTTCTGGTCCTTTGAAAGGCTCGGCTATGTGGTTAACAGGACAAAGGGATGGGGGTGAAACATCGTAGTGAAAAACCCACCTAGTCCAGGCAGACAGTTGACCTTAGTACATTCATGCGATCATTTCCAGATGCCGACAGGCAACCTACACATGTCACACACTGCTAGGTCGATGATAATTGATGAGTATTTACAATGAGATGACGAGATGGGATATAATGAATAGTGACCATCCAGAGAGCATCTAAAACACCGCCATGTCAGAGTGAGGAAGACATTACATAAACATTTGCAAGGGCTACCCAGTATATTTAGAGAATTCAGCAATAAAGTCAATGGACTAGGCATCAGCGGAGAATAAACATAGATTCTATGCCATATTCATACGATAGACTCCAGATGGACAAGATAAGGGTTTAGTGATTAATTTGATCAACCAAGGAGTAAAGTATAAAATTAACAAGTGACAGAATTTAGGGTTAGTTTCGCCAGCTCTCACTCATACCATCCATGCCACCATTTAATGACGTGAATGTTGTATCTATGTAAAAAAACAGAAAACTATAACATGCTGCTTTTGGTTTTAATGTTACCTATGAACGGCTCAATTGCGATATGAAATGGCACGAACAGACGCAACCCACCTTGTCTGGCTGTACAATCTAAATGCCACGCTGGAAACTTTATCTAGACCAACTGCTTCAATGACGATTTCATCATCAACCTGCGGCTCAGTTGCCACGAATCTCAGAGGAAATTTCCACTGACCTCCCATCACTGCCTGCACTACCAGCTTCACATTATAACTGAAAACAACAACAAAATTAATAACAGAATTTGAAATTTCCATTCCACATTCAAATAGATAATAAACCCATTTAAATCGATTTGAATAGTTAGATTTAAATTTTGACAGATACTATGTCGAAATAGAGCAAATATATTTTGTTTACAAATGCATTTTGGAATATGAATTTATAGTGTGTAAATTGTCGCAGATCCAAAAATCTAAATAATATAAAATATTAGCTTTTATGGCAGTTCATAATGTATTAATAATCATAATAAACTGATGTTAATTTCACTTTGTGGTAAAAGCGTTACTTGTCAATAGTAGCTATTCATGACATCTGCAATAACTCACAGTTTACCCATATCGAAAGCACAAGTGGCCACCGTAGTCTGAGACCCTGAGTCCGAGGGTGGGTTATAAACTTATAATACTGGTGTTGATGTAGTACAATGTGAGCTTCAATTAGTTCATCAATTTTCACACAATTACACAAGGAGAATATTAAAACTTTGATTGTTACGTATATCCGATTAAAAATTGTTTAGTCACTCTGTATTTCTAATTTTCCATCGAGACTTACTCCATGATCTTGAATGGCGCATAAACGACATTGAAGTGAAGAGTAACAAGTCCTGTGGTGGCATCACGGTACTGCCGTACTAGGCTCACAGCCACTGCAGGGTTTAGGTTACTCTGGCACTCGGGGGTGGCATATTGAATTGAGTAAGTAAAGTCAGTCTCGGCTAGATCTGTGTGGAAAATTAATTCAATGAAGTAGTCAGTTTCAGCTAGGTCTGAGTGAAAAATGAATTTAATGAAGTAGTTGGTCTTGGCTAGATTTGTGTGAATAATGAATTCAATAAAGTAGTCAGTTTCAGCTAGATCTGAGTGAAAAATGAATTTAATGAAGTAGTCGGTCTTGGCTAGATTTGTGTGAATAATGAATTCAATAAAGTAGTCAGTTTCTGCTAGATCTGAGTGAAAAATGAATTTAATGAAGTAGTCGGTCTTGGCTAGATTTGTGTGAATAATGAATTCAATGAAGTAGTCAGTTTCTGCTAGATCTGAGTGAAAAATGAATTTAATGAAGTAGTCGGTCTTGGCTAAATTTGTGTGAAGTATGAATTCAATGAGGCAATCGGTCTCAGCTAGATTTGTGTGAAGAACAAATTCACTGAAGAGGCAAATACGAATACATTATTGCATGACAATTACGAATACATTATTGACTGCTTTTGGCGGTGTAGTTTGTTCTTGTCTGTTAGGGCTTTTATTTACCATCCCTCTAGGTACCTTCTAGTATAAATAGAGCCGGTCTCCATCACTCACTCTTTACACGTGGTAAGCAAAGTGTTTATACATTAGCTTAAATCATTGAAATAGTAGGTGTATGCATTTGAAATGGAATAAAATATTGAATTAAAAGACAGGATTAAAATACCAGGGGTAGACTAATTCTGTAGTTTAATGGGTCATTCAAATGAGGGAAACTGGTTTGATCAGTGAAATGTACACCAAAATCTGTATGCAAGCTATTACATACATTCATTAACCATCAGGAAATCGGAGGACTTGGGGATTGAGGATGGTGGGGGTGGGGTCTTTTTACGCCGCGTCATACACTGTGTAGGTGAAAACTGGCCGGGGGGTAGTACCCCAGTGAGCACAAGCTCTAAACGCTCGTCAATCCTGTCACGGGCTTTACACGAAATAACTGTGGCCTGTGACTCGCTGACCGGCTGGTATTCCGGGATACCGTGAATTGGGAACAACCATCGGATTTCACTCACAGGTGTGCTACAAACGAATATCACGATGAATATATATATATATATATACATATATATGTATCAGTCAGCCATATGTTACATAAAACGGTGGTCTCGTACCAAAAATTTCACAGGTTTAAAACTGCCCAATGGCCGGCTTTTCTGTAATGATCATGCGCAAGTGATGTAACTCTAATTGCAGTATCTATCGCGAAACTCTCTTACCCATCTCTAAAATTGGCACACGCCTGATATCCTTCAAGTCTGATATCTGAGTGTCGAAAGTATTTTATTAGTGTTGAATAACTACCATGAATATTCATTGTAAACAACATCTGAAAACATCTTTTGTATGATCCATGAGGTCTATAAATGTTTTACTGTATGTTTTATTCAAGGAATTAATTCAATTTGAATAATGGTTAGCCATGGTAGACTGTGAATAAAGAGGATACAATACACAAATATCTCGTTAATGTGATGTTAACATTTCTAACACCACAAACCAGCCAATCAATTTATATACAGTAGTTGATTTTTGCTTGTTACAGATATCTGTGCACATTTCTGGTGCAGCACTTCAAATCTCAGTTCATTGTTAAAAAGGTTCTAGATGTTTAGAGTTATTCTGCAAAAAGCCAATAAATATAGTTACAGACAATTGCTCATATCATGCAGCATTCCACTGTGTACTTTGAGCAACCTGCTGTCCTCGTATCCTTCGATGACTTTGCCATCTTCTCGACTGAGCAAGACAATGACCACAGCATCGTACAGCTTCATTTCCTGCGGCGCGAATGACACGGGAATGTCAATCAACGACTTTGGACCGGCCCGCATTGCGTGCGTCGTGTTGAGCAGCAGACAAAAGGCTGACTCTGTGTCTCCGGTATGATTGTTGAAACTGTCTTGATCTGTTAGCACAATGATCTCAAGTGGTTAGAGATCTCGAATCACTTCTGCAGGGATAGTATTTTGTTAGTAAGGACTATAATGAGTTATGCCAATCAAATGAATCTGGTAATGACTGGGAATGTAAACAGACAGGCCTCATGATGCACGTGCCTGCATCCTAGCTCCAGAAGACATTGAATTACTTCTTCATCAATCAGTCTTCATTGGATTTGGATATGTGAGAGTACTATGTTAAAAGTACTTTCGTTGTGTTTCTTGGTCTTCAGAGCCTGAATATATTAGTTACTTAGCAATAGGCCATTCGTGGCACTTAACACTGCTAACCTATGTGATTAACATGACAAACGGATGAGCCTCGTTTATAGGGGTGGATAAAAAACACCTACTGTGAAAATACTAATACCTGCTCTATATAAAATTTTCTACATGATTGAGAGTTTCATAAACAAAGATTACCGGCGCCTGATCACTGAGAACATTCGTGGCCTGGGAAGAATATACATTTTATACAACGAATTACAAGCAGAAGGAGTCATTATAAGATTTGAGAAAAGACATATTACCGCACTGTCATGCATACCTCTGATGGAAACAGAGATAAGGGCGGCATCATCCATCGGGTTACAGAACGGGATCATAAGGTTGCTATGGGAATTGACCGTTGCGCACACGCTCATGGGCTCAGCACACGTAGGCAGAACTCCTGACCCACTGACGTGGAACACCCATTGCCCAAGCTGGGAGTAGTCAATCGAGAATGACATTTATATAAATGAAATAAAATAATTCATTTGATCAAACTGTACTAACTCAATTAGCTATAAAACAGACATTACATGACTAAAAACTCTTAATACCATGCACACCTGTAATAAAATCTTTAATCAACTAATAGGCAAATATTATAGGCATTCACTAGTGTTTACCTACAGTATACCTTAACAGTATTTATTGAATCCAGAAGACCCCGTTGCAATCTCCGGTCTGTCTAGTAGACCTGTGGGATAACTATGCAGTAATCCTGTGGGATTTATCGGGCAAAGCACACCTTAAACTCCAACTTTCCATGGGGGGGTCTGGGTAGCCCTTACAGCGCAGATACGTATGTAACAGCTTCGTCTTTTTAATGTGATTGAAAGTGGTTTTTGTGCAAAAATGACACTGGTTGTGTACTGATTAGACAGAGGATTAACTTCGAGTCTTTCTGAGGAAGACTTACTAAAAAGAACAAACCTTTACAACTGGAAAAAAGGAAGGAACAAGTCCCTCTAAGCCATATGTTGTCCATGTTAACAATGACATTAATGCTGCCAGAATGAAAGGATGGGCAACAGGGATGACTTTAGGTAATGACCTGTTCGCAATAGAACGTTATGGTGGTGCTTTGCTGACGGGCGATGACAGATGGTGTATAGTTGACTGCGAGAGTTAGACTACTGCAGGCAGACAAGGTCAGCGGGCGGTCATTGCTGCGGTCAAGCTTGAAATTGTTCGTGTTTGAGAGGACTGCTACCAACTCGAGGGTCTGCTTCGTAGGGTTGTTTAACACAAGAGGCTGAGATATAAACCTAGAAAAGAGGAAAAGAGAATCAATGCAATAGATACATGTAAGGAACAGCTACAATTACTGTCAAGAAAACAAGAGCTAAGGAGAAAACATTACGATCTAAGGCAAGAATATGTGGTGCAATATTGAGATGAGTAGAAAGTGATCGGGTGAATTTGGATATGTGCTGCTCATTCTGTAAAAAAGATGCATGTTAAGTAGATACTGAAGCTAATGTACTCACTTTCCAAGTTCACACTCCATGTGAGTGAGTGTGGTGGGTTCTGGAGGGGTGGCCGTAAGTTGAAGCTCATACCAGAACTCACCAATTGAGTCATTGTTGAACACAAGACTGCAGGAAATTAAGCGTCCGCTGATAGAATTTTTTCTCAAAAAAGTTTTTAAATTTAGTTCTCTGTGGTTTACACTGATGTGGTGTACTTCAGATGCTCTATGGATAGTGCCTCTGGTGCTTACATTTGCTATTTCAACATCTCATTGCAAATTATCAACAACTATCACACACTTAGCAGGGTCTCTGACATATGCAGGCTATTTGAAGGCATTTAGAACCGATGGCACGAATGAATGAAGTCAGGTAGACTGGTTTTACGGCAACTAAGTGAGAACTGCCATATTTTCTATAAAATTCTTTTAGCTCTTATTCTTCATACATCTATGTTTCTTGATTTCTTATAAGACAACAGGGTTTATACTACAGATCAAATTGAAGCCCAAAGAACTCTTTGTTAATAATATTTCGGGGAAAATGTCAAATCTTCAGATGTAATACTCTTTGTATGTAATGCACTGAATACAATGACACCATGAGTCTGTTTTGTGACTTCTCAATCTTTCATTCCTCTCTTCATTCAGCATAGTTTAAAATGTTATCTCATAATGGCTGCTGGCTTATGGAAAATATTCCGAAGGGGGGAAATCTCTTTATCGGAATATGATGAAAAAAAAACTGAATTGGCAAAGATTCGAACTGGCAGAAGATTGAGAGATGACTGTACGATACAAAAATACAAAACTCAATAAATTAACTTCACGCAGATGAAACAGTTTTTAACCAGACTATGAAAGAGATATTTATTCATAAATTGTTAGTCTAAATGAAATATTAACAAAAAAATTAATAGATTTCCTGAGTATACACTTTTTATTTAAAGCTGAAAGTTTTGGCACAACACAAATTTAATAAATTGCAAGATGGAAAGAAATGCACAGAAAAAACCTATACCTCTGCATTTGTTTCCATCTATTTATAGAACCACATTGGCGAACCCCAATGACGAATAAAGATTGCTGAAATTTTAATAGTTCCAACAAGAAACTCATAAGTTAATTCTACAAAGATAGAGGGCGATTGTAGAATAACAATATGTGACAAATGTGACTACTACTGTACATGTATAATGATAAAAAGTAGGTACATTTTTGCACTAACCTGCCTTTGATCTCTCCGACTGTTCCTGGAACGTACCGCAGCTGGTAGAGATCCCGGCCGCTAGGTGGCACGGTAATAGACTCTGGGCCATGAATGTCATTCCCATCTCGTGTGACGTCAAATTTCAGCAGCTTATTGGTCGGGTTTTTGACAACGACTTCAATGACAGCTGCCCTCTGTAAGTACGTGATGACATGTAAAGTAGGAAAGTAAAGTACAAGATTTATATCCTGCAAGTATCAAGAAATATAAGTTCTCATATACGATTCAAAATAAATGTTTATGGCAGATATTCGGTGCAGATGCACTACCCTCAACACTCACACATCACCCGTGAAGGATAATATCGACTCTGTACCCACTTTAGAAACAGGTTTATTGCAGCATTCAAGGATAAATGACTTGCTGAGGAAAGTTGACTGATTTCGAACCTGAAACCTTATGGTTACGAGTCCAACACTCCTACCACTCGACTATCTGCATGTATGTCACAATCGATTCAGCCATATCTAGTCTCATTCATTATTAGAAAATATATTTTAATACACAAGACAACAAAATAAAATGGGTTATATTCTATATTTTAGCTATGGAACAATAAGAAATACCACTCCTGCCTTTTGTTGTAGTCTATATTACAAAGTTCAATCGAATCATGGAGTTCATGCCCTGTAATCTGTACCAGAGTAGAAGACAATCAGTTTTCTCCGAAGATAGAGGGTGTACCAGACTCTTGAAATTGAACCTGAATCTGTAACCTGTATACGTAGAAAGCTGGTGCAGAAGAAAATTAAATTTTTTTCTGGAACTGGAGGGTGAACCAGGATTCAAGAATTGAACCAGAGCGTGTTGTAACATGTATACTCACAAAGCAGGAGCAGGAAAGAATTATAGCTTTCTCTGGAGGTGGAGGGTGTACCAGGATGTTTAGGTTGTACCAGACCCTGTAACCTGTATAGTGAAGATCAAGCTTGCTCTCTGGTACATCGTCTCCATCGCTGTCAACTTCGCTGCGAGAGAGATTCCATGCCTCAAAATTAGTTTTGTTGAAATTCTACGATGACCAATCTGGCCCAATATTAAAGATGACACCTCCGTAATTATTTAGAAATCAGGTACCGACTCTTTAAATAGAAAACACAAAAAAATACTTCTAAATGCCACATCTCGGTGAGTTTGCATAATCCAACATCATAAATGAGCCTTGTATATCACTTGCTTAAGTAATATTTTATATCTGAGTGGGTTCTAAAGGCATTTGATAAGCCCTAAATACACGAAAAGAAGCTACCCTAAATACACGAAAAGAAGCTTCCCTAGCTATGTCTGTAGATTACCAGACTGGTTATTAGAAAGTTATTGGGGTGTCACAGTAAGTGAATTTTACTACAGCTATTACTGATCACTACGATACCGTATTAATACATTAACCGCTTTAAAAAAAATTTATCACAGATAAATCATCTTCATTATCAAAAATACAATCTACAGAGAAATATTTGTCAACCACAAGTTGCAGTGATCCTATCTTCACTGACTGAGTGCATGCATCTCCCCCTCTTCCACTCCCTCCTTTTCTATTCCCCATCCTATATGTTTCTGGCAGGTGCACGTTGGTTCCTCTTTAGGAAACAATACACTATTCCATAACACAATATCATTTGCAATACTTGAATCATAACTGAAGAAGTAATTAACACAGAATATGTTGCTTTTAGCAGATGATATTTTGAGAAACTTTTAGTAGCAGACGATTAAATAAATGTGCATTTTTAAAATAAGCTAAGATATAGCAACAATATATACAAAGAAATACAGTTACAGTGTATACATATGTGATTTATGCAAAAATTACATAGCTATGGATTATATACAAGAATATTCCTACATAGAGGTGTGGGTTGCCGTGTTAGCCATGTCGTAAATACGAAAATACAAAGGTAACACCTTGTTGACTAACTG
>WURV02229009.1:0-10034 GCA_011762755.2 Epimenia babai | reverse complement strand
TACGGCTGGCGCTGAATCTGCGTTGGGCGATGATTGAGGCAGAAAATCGTTAGAGAAGCGATAAAATTCCGGTATAAAAATCAGTCTTGTTGCGTAACATTACGTAATGCATTGATAAAAGAAGCCAGGCAGTACAAATTATTTGTAAATTTCCTTCGTAGAAATATACGTATGCTAAATTTATATTTACCACCGTGCACAGAGCTGTAAAGCCAAAGTTCCGCCCGCGTACGGTGCGGTGGCACATTTATTGTGATCCTGTTTAATAATTAACACAGTCTTCGTCGTGATAATTATATATAGTAGTATAATTAACAAACGTTTCAATTTAGCGCATTGCTGGTGGGCTTTTTCGATATAAATGAATCCTTCATAAACCCATATGGTATGTCTTTCATAAGTTTTCGTGTCACCCGAGAATAGGCGATGTGAAGCCATTTAATGGAATTACAGACGACGTGACGTCAATGGAACATTACAGTAGCTTACAAAAGTAGGAAGAAATATAGTCGTCGAATGAAAAAACGCGAAAACACGATATGCTTTAACGTATAAAGGTCTGCAATCAGATTTTTCTCTGCTTATAATTACGGATATGAAAAATTGGCGTCGAAAATGAATTTCAAATCGTGTTTGTGTTAATCGTATTTTCTAATTTTCAGTGGGTGAAATAAATAAATCCTAGCTGATTGCCATTCTATAGTCTATATGGCTCGATGGTCTTGCCTCCGGCCGTTCTTTTATATTCAAAAGGAGGCATCTTTACGTAAAGTGTGGGAAAATATGGGTCCTTTGCTTAAAATGCACGGCCCGAGCATGGAAAATCAAGCATATTGCATAGGCATCTCACGTCAGGCAAATCAATTCGTAAATTAAATGACCACGTAAAAATTTCAATATATTCCGTACTCTGATTTACACTAATTACAAGAAATAAGAAAAAGTCCTAAATTTCTCAAGACACTATTTCCATGTGTCTGGCCCACTCATAATTATTTCTTCAACAAGGCCAAAAGACTTTTTTGCACAGGTCATGGCCGAGAGGTCTTCCTGAATGTGACTCAAGCGAGGTGTCCGCCTTTTCTGGACAACTTCTTTGAACTAGTGAGGAATGGTAAAACAAGATCGTTGGTCTAGAGTTCCGACCAACAGTCTATGGTAAACCGCACGAAGATGACGTGGCTGTGTAATAGACAGCTAGTGAGGAATGGTAAAACAAGATCGTTGGTCTAGAGCTCCGACCAACAGTCTATGGTAAACCGCACTAAGATGACATGGCTGTGTAATAGACAGCTACAGATTTCTACAAATTTTGTTCACTGCAACCTGAAAATACAAAAAACAAGCTTAGTATACGAAATATTTACCAGGCGTCATGTATTACTACATTTTATCCATATACTATATGTTTCTATTTAACCTCACCAATAACATAATATTATCAGGCTCGGAAATAGCTTATTTCGTCCACTTTTTTCATCACTTTCTCATAGCGCTATCTCACCGCTATCTCGCCATTTTACTGTCCATAATGGAATAAAATGAAATTCATTTGATTAAGGTGTATTTATTAGCGTAGCTGTCAAACATGCAATAAAATTAAAACCTAACAGTATACAGGTAATACAGATCAATGTTAGATACAATTATGCACATTTACAGTGAGCACAAAATAGTTAACAATGTTGAATAATACAGTGGAAAAGTAAAAAAAAAATATGTACGCGCGTGTATATAATGTATGTACATATGTATAAATATATAACTGAGCATTTCTTCTATTTATGCATGTCTATCTCAACACTATTTTGCATTGTGTATTGCACCCCGAAGAAATTTACTAGCGGTATTTACTTTAGCAAAGGTTTACTTCTAGTAAATATGATAGATAGTAAAATCGATGGTTATTTTAAGGTCTTTTTTATTTTTTGTCTTCTGCCCAATGCGTGAATTTTTACAATCGAGGCTTGGCTTTTTTAAATTCTGTTTATATTTCTTCTTTCTAGTTATTCACTGACGAAAATATCTCTATTTAATATATCAGGATTAAAAGTCACCCATGTGCGCGAGTTTTTTAATGCTACGGTGTACAGTGTATATTTGAGCCAATGTACTATTACTAATTAGTATTATTTGTTTAGCTCGCTCTTAGGTTGTACACGCATAATGACCATACAAGTGTAAATATATGATCATGTATATTTGTAATTACCTGTAATTATTTATGCAACTAGTCTGAGAATCTGTGTAATATACACTGACTAGCGATCCCGAAAAACCAATATCATATATATCCTACAATTATAATGTCCAACCATTGTCATTGTACGTTGCTAGTGTTGAATATAATAATATGCTCACCTGTGTCATTGTCATCGGTTTGAATCGCGAAGTTTTGTACAATTTGGAGATTAAAAAATCAATGAAACGAGACTCAGACGTTGAAGAAAGGTTACTCTTAGTTCAAAAGAGAGAATATTTATAAGGGGATTTGCAAACTAAGAACCTACCCAACTGCTGAAAGATAACCTCCAGAGATCTACACAATAGCACTTAATTAGGAGAGTGAATTTTAAGAAATGGAATAAAAATGTATCGCTAAATTTTTAATTTTAAACACCTAGAACTTACAAAATATAAAATTTATGAAAATGATGGTTATAGTATGCAGCTAGACAGTTCTTAATCATGGTATAAAAATTTATGAGGCTAAAATATCTATAAGACACAAAAAAGAATAAAACTGGAGCTAATCGAAACACATCTGAACTTTATGAGAGCCTAACGTAATATAACCGGCACCCATCAAAGATTTATCGGAATGAGCGTTTTAAGGAGAAGACAGTCTATTCGGATTTGGAACCAGTGGCAATGATGAGAACATGGTTGATTATCTTCCCAGATTTATTTTACACGCGTATAACAAATATAACAAAGTGTATAACAAAGATTACCATTTAAGCGAGATCCTGATAAGCTGAACCTAAACTACTTTTATTAAGGCCAATGATAGCTACCATAATTTCTCAGAAAACAGGCTAATTCTCACTGCCACATTCGCAGAAAAACGATCCGACGAGAAAATTATATACGGAAATCATCAAAATCCAGCGCGAACTAAAAAGTCTGATCCTTCGATGAAAACGAAAGTCAAAGGCGCCAAAGACAAAGGCGCATCAACACTGAGGGAATTAGAAAAAACACAGGGCAAGGCGGCAGTGGCGAAGACGACTCATGTTGCTGGTGGTCCAGGAGTGAAAAGCACACACGGTCCCAAGCATGATGACAGCAACAATCCTCCGCGGGCCAAAGGTATTTCACAACAATATAATTTTACCTGTAAGAATATATTTCAGCTAATTGACTAACACGGATGATGATTGTTTAGTAAATTTGTTTTGAATTAGCTCTTCTGAGACTAATCAACAAGAAAAGTAAAGTTGTATCTGCCCGGTTTATCATAACACGTAACAATTTTGCTTTGCATATAGATAATATATATTATGTTATTATATATACTTATATAGTACTTTTCTTGATCGTTCGTTATGAGCACTATTATTTCTTTGGCAAGTCTTCCCCAACACCAAGGTACCTGGAAAAGAGCCGGGAACAGACCACACTTCGAACCTGAAACAATTGCTTACCGCCGAACACGAGATCGAGGAAGCAACAGGAAGTGACGGGAAGTCCACCGGAAATACGCAACAGAACGCAGCGGTTGCTCAAGTTTACGGTCAATACAGTATGTATTAAGTCCATATCGGCGCTTTTTGAAGTCAGTGACATTATAGCGCAGTAAGGTAGCAGTAAACCTTTTCTGTGTCAGTATATTCCAATCGCAAGTAAATAGCCTGACGATGTGACCCTTTCTTTGGAAACTTAGAATGGCACCAGGACATTCGGTTCGTTGTAATGTAAGGTGTAATGCGATAGAAAGCGCGTACGTACAAACATGAATATTTTACGTATTATTAAGATGTCTCTACCCTCTGAGCTTAAGTGGGCATCTCACTCTGTACATGGCGTGGTACATGGCGTGGTAAAACCAATAAGTAATCAATTGACTACCTGTACAGTACACATCTGACATTTAATCCGATCCACCGTGAGTACGGGTATATAAATTCTTATCTCATTAGCTCATTTACGTTAGATTACATACGTCACGTGTGTAGTCGACTGGTACTGATTAATGGATGAAGATCTCTATCAGACTCGGCGACTCAGCGTTCATCATCGCGCGATTAACCGTACGTTCGGTGGAATACTTGAGCATTTCCTAGCTTACATCGTCGTTGTCCGTAGTGCCGGCGATCAATATCGCTGTGTACAGCAGAGCGCGCGTCTAGCCGTTAATATTTATGAGAGGAAAAATTTGGTTCATTGTGAACAGAGATTGTCCGAACGAACACGAAAATAGTCGTAGAAGTAAACGTTGCACTTAGCACAACCAGTAAGAACAAGAGGAGAGTGAATGATCCGATTTGCTCAACAGCATGCGTGGTGTAATTGGTACGAAAATGTACGTCATAAGTTTACACATTTAGATAGCTGAAGGAAGTTGAAGTAAGAAACCACGACAATACAGCTACACATTATTTACACCATAACATTTTGCCACAATTTTTCTACACAGCGTTTTTATATTTAAGAATACCACTACAGCCCTCACCACCTTATAGAGTAAATATGTGTCTACAGACTGAGCGGGAAGATTTTTATAGATCTATATCTGCGTAAGATTCCCAGAAAAATCCTCGAATAACGAGGTGTATAGAAAAGCGGATGTGTAAGATAGGCGGATAAGAATAGTGTTGTTTGGAGAATGCGATCACTATCGAGTTGTGGACCCAGGTCGATCAAACAACACGGAACTATTACTCTAGTGGGAGTTTTGGAACGAGATAACACGAGAAGCAGGAGATGAAGCGGATCGCGAGATTTTGTTCGTGCCACATAACACTTGGCGCCCAAGGGAGTCGTAAAGCGCAAAACAGACCATTGCGTATACAGCGTGAAGGTTACATAGGTCGAATGTTATTACTGTTTACAAAACGCATCAGTGTTGCATTCATATGATTCCGTTAGGTATGCAGCACGCAAACAGCTGACATGACAGTTTTCGATGAAATAGTCGCTAATTGTGCTGTGCGGCACAGACCGATGCACTATTAACTAGCCAGTGACAGACAAAAACGTAAACGGGTGGTTTGATATGCTAAAAATCCATTAATGCTGCCGTATACACAGTAAATTGCGACTACAGTGTATATTATTGAATAAATAAATAAAATTAATTAATTTATCAATTATGTTTGCAACTATAGTACATTTTGATAACGAAAAACATCTATTCTTAACGTTTCCTATCTTTTATAATAAAATGGTGATACTATCCATAATTTTTTTTACCTTTTATGCAATGTCACAGACAACCTATTGGCCTTTGAGACCGGCTTCGTCAATGAGTACAGAGCAGATATGATAATAATATTTTTTCAACCTATATTCAATCCTTGATGATCTCGTACTTTTGGTGATTCGTTTCATAAGAAATCAGATAGTGCCTGTTCTTTCGCCATGAAAATAGAAAACGGCAAAAGCTAATCTTACAAATAATTTCCTGCCACAACAAAATCCTGTGCAGTTACTGTGGGGCACTTGTGTCCTCGCAGCAAAAATGACGCCCGTCTCACGAGATGTTCGGTGCCTAATCTGTGAGTTGAGCTCGTCAGTGTGTGTGGAGGCGGTCATTCAGAGACGACGCACCATTTCCGCGAGCAGGCTGCAAGTGGCGTAGTATCTAATAATTTGGAACCGAAATCCTGAAAAAACTGGATCGACCCGCCCCCTCGAGATCAGGAAAAAAGCGTCGTAAAACCCCGTCTGTCAATAGGGGTCTGTTTAGATAGCCCTTCAGTGTGGTTACGTAAGGAATTTCCTCTAATTTATTCCTTTTCGATGCTCTCTATATGTCCTCTATGACGCCCACCAATTCGCTACCTCGTCATCGTTTTGTAAATAATCATCGCATTCGTATCGCAGACAAATGCAGGCTGTTCACGACAACGCGGATATCGGCATCTTAATAAATAAAGCTAATCCGTTTGTCGCGTTAACCGCATGGGAAAACTTTGTAAATCTCCAATGATGGATGGCCCTCTAAAAGATTACCCAAGTAGTCAGCTTGTTGCTAACTAACAAAATATTCCCGTAAGCATATCTTTACATAGGTTTTTTATATTCACGAACATGATTCGGTTATGCGTATAGACAAAACAATGTTAATGATATAACACCACCTTATCTCTAGCCCACACGCATACGACAATAAATTACAGTACTTAGAATTATTCGAAAGGACTCATTTCAGTGAAAATAGAATTGATTTTTTCTCCCTTTCGTTACGAAATACAGAAGAAAAAAATATCATTGCAACCCATGAGTAAATACTTCCTAACTACCACCGCTAAACTGCGTTTTTTTTATCTTAACGTGGGTGATTTTAATGTAGTTATTATATATCAGCTAAGTCATGGTCAAAATTGCGGGTAAGTGAACAGCGGTGACCATAAAAACGTGTAGTCATTTCGCCAAGTCTCTGGCGACTGATAAACATGTGATTGGATTGTGGTCCCAATGTTTATCCCCCGTGGGCAGGCTCTATGTCAAACTGGACGTCATTAACCAGAGCACATGATATTGACAACCTAAGCGTACGCATAGTCGTGAGAACTCACCGGTATGAACACTCGACATGCATTGACATAAAAGAAAGGATGTCGTCGACTCTGTTACGTACGGTTCCGCATTAATGGAAGCGGAGCAGCGCTAATGACTCGCATTTTTGTGATGTCGCAACATTGACAATCCTAATATCAGAGACATCGACGTAATTTGCCTTTCTGTCTGAGACGCATGGCAGCCGAAGCTGTATTCACGATAGATCTATCACTCTCCTTTATAATTAACAGTCAATGCAGAGGCTTCGTCGTTCTCATTACAAGAAATTATTGAGTTTACGAAAAGCTGTTTCTTGTCCATAGAACGGCGTGTCTCGATTTCTCGAATTTACCCACGTTTTAGATCCGTCTACAATGAATTTAGTAATAAAATACATCACGACGGTCAAAAAATTAATCTGCATTCTCTGGTTTCATGAGCAATTGCTCATATTCCCCGTCTAACTAGCATAATTGATGTGAAAGCTTTACCACTTATGTAATCATATAACCACTGGAACTATAAAAAATAAGATTTTTTGTTTATATACGAGTAAATTGTACTTTAACGTAAAGTAAGCTTAATAGATGTATACAATAAAAACATTTGCTACACTCTAAGTCATTTCGTGCTAAAATGCACATTGTGAGAAATAATTGCGTCGTGTCTTTTGAAAGACAAACGATCGTAAAAATCCAATAAGATATGAAAAATATTGACGCCATGCTTTGCTGTATAGTAAAACCCACTCATCTGGCATGTATATGAAGCTAAAGTTACAACTTACCAAATTTATGGAATTGTCGCTTGTCGGTACTATGATTGTTATGAATATTTTGTAGTTTTTTATAACTCACCGGACGATTTTCGCTTATAAGTGGTTTGAAACATGTGTATTGGTATGGCTGCATGGTTTCTTTTATGTTCTAAAACAAGAGGGAAACCGAAAGTCATATCAGTACTCAACTTGCACAGGTGTGTATTGTATTTGCACAGGTGGGTATTTTAAATTTCTGAAACATCGCGGAAATATGTGTTCAACCGGGCCATTGGTCTTCGTAGTTATCAGTGTAAAAAGCTCATTGCTGACTTGAGTGTTAATTTATGTGCGTGTGTCATTTTCTGACGTTGCTTAGGCCATATCAATGTTTTTATATAGTGTATTTATTGATGTGAAGTGTGTTACACAGCGACACAATCAGTGCTCTGTCAATCAAATACATTTCATTTCATTGTAAATATGTTGTTGGCCTTCGGGCTCTGCAAATAACTAGGCCTTAGCCCTAATGCAAGCCACGTTGAATAATAGATAATAGAAATTACGTACTTCGATTATTCGTGTTACAGAGCGACCCAAGTACGTGCCGTACAATAACTACTACTACGACTCCCTGCGACAGGCCTTCCGTCGCAAACGAAGGGCTGTTTCGCCCAAGAAACGATCCGCTAGCAACAAGAAAAGCCGTTCAAAGCGAGACCTCGGCTACACGGGCGAGTACTACCCGTACGAGCTCGAAGACGACAGCGCCGAAAGAGAGCTGGAAGACAGCGAGATATCATCGCTCCTCGCCCCTTACATTAAAGACGCTTTACAAGAAAGGTTCTCTCTTTAGTCTTATAGAAAATAATAATATATTGTCGTTTGTATACCGCCATAATCCATTATGGTATAGTGTTGTGGTAGTGCTCAGTGGCGTTCTCACAAGGTACATCATTTTTGCATGTATGTACAATTTAACTACAGAAGTTTGACTATGAGATTACAAAGGTACTTGTTGTTCTTGGCCCTTTACAAAGCATGCCTATAATTGTGGTCAACATGACAAATTGACTAGCCTCACTTATCAGTGGCGGGGAAAATAGGTATTACTGGGTAGGCGTACTGTCAAAAAACCCGCCGAGTCTGTACAGACACTTCACCTTTTTCCATTCACTCCGCTGCTTTCAAATGTCAACAAACAGACTATATGTGCCACAGCCTCCGCTAAGTCTATGATAATTGTAAGCGACATCTGAAGCAATCGCGTTAGATGAAAAAATCTCCAACAGAACCACACTGCAAGAGCTATCCAGCCCCCATGAGCACAAGGGTTTTAGGGGCTTTTTTCCAGAAAAATGTCCCAGGTAATAGGCGGGAATTAAACTAGGGACCTCTTGATCCAGAGTGCAATGCTCTAACCAGTATGCCAACTGCCCCTATCGAGTCGAAAGCATGGCTGAGCATTGGGCGATAACGTAGGAGCTCGTATATACATCAATTTTGGTATCATAGACCTGTAAACTATCCACAAATATGCGAGATGTGAGATGCTACTACGAATATTCACAATGAGGTTGACATACTTTTATTTGGAAAAAAATTAAAATTGAAGCCTCTTCTGACCAGACAGGTTCGATGTCATTGTTCTAAATCGTTATATCAGTTGTTATTATAAATTACTGTCAAATAGATGGCAAGTGGATACTTCCTAAACCAAGAAGGTGTGTGATGCCTCAAGGAGCGTTCCACCTTTATCTTTTTCGCAATGGTTGCACACATTAGGCAGAAGGCAAATATCGACGCGTTATGTACTAATAAAAATCGAGTATGTAAATACGAAAGCACAACAGAGACAACGCTCGTAGACAACAAGAGAGATAATGCCTGTTTCGTGACAAGAGCGAGACTAGCTGCCTCAAACACAGGATTTTAGAGCCAATAGTCACGGAATATGTGCATAATGGTCCGGAAGGAATATAATATAGCTGGGCTGCAATACATTATGTTCTATTGAGTGGTTTATCCTGCATAAGCTGTCAAGGTTGGTGATTGCAATAACGATGTTTTGGGAACAGTTGGTTATCTAAAATCGTCGCAAGACTTATTGGTAATTGTTTTACATTAGTTTTTGTTCGTGAATCAATAAATATAGGTACGCCAATGACAGATACGGTGAAAACGCGTGGTCTGGAGAGGACGATGGGGCCTACAGCACAGGATACCGAGAAGAAGAGCCTTACTGGCGGGGCGAAGAGACGGATGGTGATGATATGGAAGAACTGCTTGATTCTTATGTTAGATCTTACCCATTCACCGACAACGATAACGGCTACGGATCACCGACGAAGCGGTCGGGTCTGTTGGGTATGATGCCCGGAAACAGACGCAAGAGGTAGGTGAAGTTGCATTAGTTTACTGTTCATGCTAATCAGTGATGTAATAAAATGGTTGATATCATTACGAGGGAGAAGTATTTTATCGACGCTATGAACTCAGTTCCAATTTCAGCTACATTTATGTTTGCTCGTTACGGGCGCTGTTAAATCAA
>WURV02228998.1:0-10035 GCA_011762755.2 Epimenia babai | reverse complement strand
CAGTTATCGATTTTGCTTGTGATGAAAGAGTGGACAAGTGTTTCACACATTTCTGATGGGAGGTAGCGAGAAATGGATCGGATATTTCGTAGATACATATAACCGGATGGGAGAACTTTGGATATTTGCTTATGAAAGGTGAGATCTTTATCAAAGATGGCTCCCAGGTTGCGAACTTATGGGAGATAATTTGTAATTATGTTTCCTCAGAGGATTGAAGAAACATATGTCATTACTTCCCTTGTGGTTATTCATGCGATCGGCTGCTATCGACAAAATATTAGCAATTTGCGATTTGAAAATATTCATTGATTATCTGCGCGGCCCCAGGCTAGCTATTACAACAGAAACTTTCATCTTCCATTCTGGTGGCTATGGTGTGATCACACGTTATCCTAAGGAGGCGATTCTATAGTCATACGAGCAATTATTTATCGATATTGCGTACAAAATTGCCGTAGGCTAAAGTATTTATAAATATCTTGCATTTTCAACCTACATTCATTTCCTATAATAGCGATACATCATATTGCTCAAACGGATACTGGAACGGATATATCGGAACGGTCGTCTCGATCAACACGAAATGGGCCGTTGTTGTTATTATGACAAGCCGAGCAATGATCGCTAAGGGCGAAAATATCAGGCAATCTTTAGGAAAAATATCACCAGGAACAAAATTCCATTTGTGACTGCCTAGGTCATATAGCTGCGTTTAATTTTCTCGAAAAATCAACATTTATGTTAATGCTTCTCTTATTTATTATGCGGTTACATTATTTGCCGCCCTTTATCATTGTATAAGTTCACTCTGTGGCTTTTTATGATAGGTTACATGCCACCCTAGAGTCTAATGACGTTTACTGCGTATTTTGATTTATTAATCCAAGTAGTCTAATAATAAAAATATAAATCTTAATTCTTAATTATGTGAAAAGATACACTTAGCTGTCATGCTTTTTCTAGTTTTATGTTGGCTATTAGATACCCAGTTAAATTGAAAATATAAATGTATACCATAGAAAAGCTTTTACCTTTGAAGAGACCCGAGGGCTATTTGGCCCGAAATGGTGAGTTGGGTTCTTGGTTTCTCGTATTCTACATAAGCTTAATGCCATGCAGAAGCATAGTAAACAACTTATTAGAAAAAGTTTACGGTTAAATGATTGGAATGTAGCAATACTGGATAACGAGTATGATGGTAACGGGATACTTCTAAGGTGAGCGTCGACCTACTAACCATGAGGTGGAGGGTTGGGGATTTTGGGAAGTATTCATTCAACTTTTATGCAGTTTTCCATTCATGATTTTTCTTGTCTCAGTTATCATGCTGTAAACATATGCGGCAAGCATTCTAGCCGTCGTCTTAATTAAATTTTAATGTTTGATAACCAATTGTCGAACTTCAATGTGTATTGAACTAACTAGGCTACGTATATGAAATTGTCAAAACGTTGGGGAGAAAATGAGGTAATCGCAAATTCAGCTCGACATCCAGAATTTATCATAACCCATTATTACCTTGCAATTCTTTATCGTTACTCAAGTAAGAAAACCTCGCATATTTCATTAAATGAATAGTCACTACTGACGCTAGTACAGAGAATCCGAGGGTAGGCTGAAGAGTTCATAGGTCGTCCATGATGCATATTGTTTGGTGGATATTTTTCAACATAGTCCCCCTTACGCTCTACACACCATGTAGTCCAACCATGTTGCAGCGCTTGTATACCCGTGGTATAGAAGCCCACATTTTGATGATTGAAAAACTACTCGACGCACTTATGACGTCATCATTGGTTGAATATCCTTTGCCAGCCAAATAGTGACAATGTAGGGGCATTATCCCCTAATGTATCCACCATATCAGCGCAGATGTCCTTTGAGGCTAGGCCTTCCATAGCCAGATATTAAATAACACCACAGTGCCAAAAATTATGTCCATTTCGGTCTGAAGCTTAAGTACGTACGAGGTATGACTGCACAAAATTAATGATTAATGTCAATACACTGGAAACAACTGTGCATTTAGTCACCACAGTGACAAGCCTTGCTATATGAAAAATATCCGTATAGTTTGGGTCGTTCTTGGTGAGCCTATGTACTTTTCAGCCTTCCCCGTAATACAAATTAGGAAATGCCATAGATGTAATTATACAAATTTATTTATATAACGCCATCCCGGGTATGCGAAAAGTAGATCTCATCGATTGGTTTTATACAGTGAAATAACGAAGAATAATATATGTAGAAAATATATTTGTTGGCGCTAGTGGTGCAGTGGTTGGAAGCGCTGCCTTTCGTTGTAAGGAAAATATCACCGCTATCACAACACATCTTTGATGTGCCACAAGGCACGTAGCGGGCTACGATTATGGACCAAAGGGGACTTCAGCCCGAAAACGCAAAAAATCGGCTTGGAGATCTGAGGGGACGAATAAAGGTGTCAAAGTGACGGAGAACCTAAGGGGATAAGACCTAATCAGATATTCCCCAAAAATAAATACAAACAATCATATTCCATGAATAACTATGTAACTTGACCTGTTAAAGCTAATTTCGATCGCCTTTTATGAAAATTAGGCATATGAGCCGCTGTGACACCGTGGGGAATAGGTTTCTATTACATTATGGGCACGTTTTTTTTAAATGTTGCGTTCGTGTTCAAGTTAACTGGTGTTTACGAGTAATGATACCTAGGAGCTAACCGATCGGGTTCTTTCACGGCACAACGCAATCAACCGCAGATGACTGAGACAAACCTTAGCGAATTATTGGTAATTTTACGCGACAGCGCCATTGCGATCACATGAGAACACTGCACTGAGAAATCACGACCCGAGGTATCTCGACTAGACTGCCCTCGCGCGTACACGAGATCGGGCCCAGGGGCGCTTTGAGATCGTCTTCCTTGTCTGGGATATGCATTGGGTATGAATTTTCGTTCGGTTTGGTTTATTACGAGTATAACTGTTATGTTTTCAAGGAATCACTGACCCATTCCCACATTTCGCTTCATTAACTCGTACAATGTTGTGGCGCTCAGAAAACATCGTCTGTTAGAAATGTAGACACAGTGCATATGACACTGGGTTCACAGGTCGTTTCTGGTGTAGTGGTTAGAAGCCTTTCATGCGACAGGTTGCGAGTTCGAACCGGCACAAACCAGAGATTTTCCCAGCGCCTTCCACGATAGGAAATGAACAAGATTTTCGTGCTTGATTATCGACAAAAATTCGTCGTGAAATGGTTTATTTGAAAAATACATTAGGGTTGTAACAGGGAAATGTTGTACGTGCGACTGACATTTAATTATCAAGTAGCAGCAAAACATCGCCTGGTACCACAACCTAGGTCGATGTAGTTTGTACACTAGAAAACAAGCGATGGTGAAATTTACCTACTTAAAATAGTAGCTCTAATAGCACATATAATATATGATATATATCCAATGTCAGCAGCGGACAACACTCAATTGCCTTACGTCAGGATAGGCCCGTTTTCAGCGGCCATGAAAGGTTGGGGATGTGGCGTGTGACTTATAACATTGATTACACGAGGCCTGTCAACTACACTGGCCGGCGTCTCCTCTCAGTGAGCTCGCCATGGAGAAATTGGACTACGAGACGAGAGCTTCTTTGTCGTCGATCGAGGGCCAGCTCGCCAGCACATACTTCATGTATCGTCACCGCAACGTGGGCAATTATCATAAACGATTGAAGAAAAAGTCCTCAAGAACCATCTGACAATTTCAGATTCTTAGTAAATTTTCAGTGATTTCAGTGAGTATACCAATACTCTAATACACACTGTGGCTAGTAGAATAGCACGTCTTGCATTTTAATTGGTTTTCACACCAAGATTTGGGGTACGCGAGTATACTATATGATATTAAGTGAATGGTACAGCAAGCAAAATGTTAATATGATAGTGTTGATAGTAATACAACGGATAAACGCAGACCCGTCGTGGCGGTAGTCTCTCACCAGTATCGCAACACACACGTTTCATTGGTTATATCCAACTGATTTTTTATTATTGATACTCCCAAGTCTGCGTGGACACGCAAGGTAAAGTCGGAGAAGCTCATTCAAATGGCACTCTGCGGCAAAACGATAAACCCTGTGCTCTAATACAATACAATGCAATACAATTCAATATGAATATTTCACAAGCTTTAATCAATCGATAAATATAACGCGTGCATTAAACAATATTTCTACAATAAATACGCTTACTATTATTTAGTAATGAAAGACAGAAGCATGTGCGCGATTGATGAATAGCGATTGCATTGGGTAATATCAAATAACATCTCTACAATAATATATTGCATCAAAAAGTTAATATCAGACCACAACTAGACGTTAAACGTGGATAGCAGACCAATAACCAATAGATATTTATTAGAATACAAAATTAAATGTACGTTTGTGTGCGTGTGTGCGTGTGTGCGCGCGCGCGTTGTTACTAAAAAATCAATTCGTTCTATATGTATCGGAACGTATCCCGTTTATACAATGTTTCGTTGGTTTGTGATTAGAATTCATTTGAAAACAGTCAAAGAAAAATACGAACTCACCAGAAACAGCTGCGCGAATAGCTGTTGCGGTAAGCCGA
Source organism: Epimenia babai (assembly GCA_011762755.2). Lineage (NCBI taxonomy): Eukaryota > Metazoa > Mollusca > Solenogastres > Cavibelonia > Epimeniidae > Epimenia > Epimenia babai. The sequence continues at coordinate 5,415 of WURV02228998.1, read as the reverse complement.
CTAACATACATGGGGCGATGCTAGTAGCCATTAGTCCAATATATTAAGAATGACCCACAATATGCACAATATTATACTCTATATGTCGGTACTATGAGTAATATGGAGCAAGTGTTTTATAAATGGGCTCTTTAAACAGTCAGCTACACAATGAAGAAACCACAGAATGATAAACTGTTAAAAACGCCCTCTCTCTTTTTCTAAATTGTCAACATCGCCTGTCCTGAAATTTGCCATAACTTCATTGCTAGCGATCGATTGTCGTTCGTACTCTTGACCAGGATTACCATAAACCGAACGCGTCCGGCCCCTAAAGATGAACCTGAGTTTCTTTGCCATCAGTTCTCCAAGCCACGATGTTGGACGGCGGGATCGGATTCCGACGCTTTTTATGATCGGTATCAGGCTTGAAGAAGTAACCGCAGGTGTTTTTGTACACGGTATAAAACGGCGCCCAAGTGTTCGGTCCTTTGGAAAAAAGTTTACGTGAAGGATAATCGTAGTCGTTTTCCATTTCCAGTAGATTTTTGTCTACGTTGAAGATTTGAGCGACCTGAATCCCGCTGTGAGAGCGAGTCACGTTGAATCGCTGAACTGATGGATTGTTCTCGATTCCCAGTCTCTTGTGACGATTTCGTTCGAGTCTGTGCCACTCGATCAGCTCCGGATGACGTATGAAGCGCGGCTGACAGCTTGCGAGAAACTTGAGTTGCTCCCTTGTGTTCAGCAAATCTGGTCGTTCTTTGGACGTGATACGCGCCATTTTAGCGAATCGGCAATAAGCCTAGGCGATATTTACCGATCAGGCCACTTGTTCCTGCTCAATAACCGCCTATCCGTAGTTAAGATCTATTCACCTGCCATGTTGGTAATGTTAAATACGCAGTACATATTCACTCACACTGTTGTTGTACCTTAACACGCGGCCGAAAATATTGAATAGCGGCTAACCGCTACATTACTCTCGCAATTGGTAACGCTTAGTAACGGTAAACAAAACGTACGTCACGACAGGAAGTACTCGTTAAAGCTTCGTTTACACGACACGTTTATGATTAACAAGATTTGATTGATTTAATCATTTAAATCTTTATTCATAAGAAATTAACGGTAGTATACAATACAACTTGCACAGAAAATACGCATAGTTACAAAATACAGAAACTGATACATTTTTCCTTACAAAACACATAGTAACACGTGTCTGTCAATACAAAATGGCATACAATGATGATCATGACGACGACGATGACGACGACGATGACGACAACGATGACGACTGCGACGAGATGACAACGACGACGATGGGGTCAATTGTATTAGTAATGGTAATAAGAACAATAATTTATCCGGTAACAAACCAATTACATAATATATACAGTATACAATTAATAAAATTATCAAAATTGCACGATTGTCTACGTACTAACTATCGCATCGATACCAAAATAATAAAGAGTTAATCCAATCTGGAGGCAACTGAGAGCCTTTTTGCATATAAGAGCCTTTATTGGCTGATACTTGTAGCATATAAATGTTGTACTTTACCTTTACGTTTTAACCGCCATGCCAGACACTCATACAGGTGTGGGTTGCCGTGTTAGCCATGTCGTAAATAAAAAATACAAATGTAACACCTTGTCCACTAACTATATAAGGATAAACACAAGCTTTCGTATATCAAGTATACTTCATCACGTGCACCCGATGAAGTATACTTGATATGCCACACACTGGTATCGACGAAATACAATGTATATCAACCTTTGAGAGGAAATTCAAAACAAGACTCTGATTATTTTTATCACTATTCGGAAGATTTCTATTGACACAACACTTAACACAATTAAAGTTTTTCAAAAACGCATTCTTTTAGAAATGCAATTTGCTACATATAAATATTGACGGCGCATATAAACTGAATTGCTCGTTTATTGTTCGTCGTTCATCAAACATCATCCGTCATCCACAATCCACCATCCATGTACCATCATCCATCATCCATGATCCACGATCCATAATCCACGATTCATAATCCACGATCAACGATCCATCATAGTGATCCATCATGATGATACATCACCCACCATCATCCATCATTTATCATATTACTATTTACTTTTCATTTTTATTTATTATGAATTATTTGTCATTCACCGTTTGTTATTCCTTATTAGTTATTCGTTATATGTTTTGGCGACTCATACATGAAAGATTTAGTTATTATTATCATCATTATCGCCATCGTTATCGCCATCGCAATCGTCGTCGTCATTATGTGAAACTAATAATGTTTACTCTAGGAATATTCTAGCAGTATGTACACTCGCAATGTTGACGAATCAACTAAATGGGTACCCTATTTCATATGCGTATTAATTACCTCTTTTTGATCTACAGAGATGTACCACCCAGCTATACGTTTATGTAAGATATACGGAATACAAAATGGGACCCTTAGTGTTAAATGCGAGGTCGGGTGATTATAAAGAGCATTATAAAGTTATTCACAACGCGCTATTGCTCTTTCTCCTAGACGCGGGCTATAGAACGCACGTGTTCAAGCAGTGCACTAGGATTCGATTACCCATCGTTGGGTAATGGCTAGTGGGTCAGCTAGGACACATGGTCTAATTCTTACGCATCGCTGAATTGGTTCGTTGATCGGACGCGACATCTGAACGACGACGTCCCGGGGGTACGCGCCAGTCCATAGATATATATATGCGCAACCGATAACGCCACACAATATTCGTACGTTACGATTTCTTTCGAGACGACGCAGCCAGTGAGAAGGAGGACAAATTGCATTGGCATCGTTATGTAACATCAATAAAGTTAATATTAATTCCACAACGTGTATCTTTTATCCGCGGCGATGCCATCCTCTCATGCGTCGATACTCGATGCAGATCGCTGTGCCACGTGTGCGGTCATCGGGAAAATGATGCATATTCGACAAATTACGAAGCGCTCCGGTGATGATGGCCAACTTGTCTAAAGTGAAGTAGGAAATTGAAAACGGCAACGAAAATATCTTCGCACAGAAGTGATCGGTACCCTTTCTGTAAACGGCTACGCTTCAGTAAAAGGTAATCGCTGCTCCGGCCCGCGAGCCAAATACAGCAGATCTATTTAAGTGTATTTCGCGCAATTATTCTGTCTTTAGTTTACTTCAATAACAATAAATGATGTAAAAGAAACCTGGAACGTACTAAACAGTTGTATAAAAGCCGATAATGTGCTTGACAGTCAAAGAAACTCTATGTGTGATTGAAAGGATCATTTAACTAAACCTACAGATATTGCAAATAGCTTCAACAATTTCTTCACCAGTTGTGGACCCAATCTGGCTAATTCCATATCTAACTTGAAGAAACACTATTTCTCCGATTTCATGAAATTCTGATCTCAAGAATCATTATATCTTGAACCAACCAGTCCAATAGAAATTGTATTGTGAGGGATTTTAAGTCGAAAATGTCATATGGCCACGATGGTGTTGATATGTCTATTGTCAAAAAAGTTCTCAATTATATATCCATTCATTTAACATGTATGTAATTCGTAGCTTAGTTCTGGAATTATTCCTGATTCAATGAAGATAGCCAAAGTTGTCACTGTATTCAAATCTGGGGATAAAGAAAACTTTACTAATTACCGCCCGGTATCATTATTGCCACAATTTTCAAAAATTCGGGAAAAAAGTTTTATTGATAAAAGTGCTATATTATATAATGGCCAGTATGGATTCCGTACCAAAATGTCTACAGCGCTAGCTATCGCGGATTTAGTGGAAGAATGAACAGCAACTATGGATAAGTCTAAATATATAATAGGTGTTTTATTGATCTAAAAAAGCTTTCGATACTATAAATCACGAAATTTTCATTGAAAATATGTATAGTGATGGAATTCGCGGGAAACCTTCTGACTGGTTACGATATAACTTATCGAATAGAAAAAATATGTTATGTACCATGGAACTGCATGAGTAATATATCATGTGGTGTACCTCAGGGATCAATTTCTGGACCAGCATTATTTATTTTAATCATCAATGACCTGTGTAACAAATCTAGTACAAAGAATTTCATATTATTTGCGGATGACGCAAATAAATTTCGAACCGGGAGTGATTTATCAAAATTATGCGAATCGATAAGCAAAGAACTCAATAAACTATAAATATGGTTTCAAGTAAATAAACTTTCATTAAATGTGAAGAAAACATATTTTATCATATTCACAAACAAAAAATATGGATAATCCTAGAGTTTTTATAAACAAAACTGAGATTGACAGAGTTTACAGTACTAGATTTCTAGAGTATTTATTGACTCCAAATTATCATTGAATGAACATGTCAAGAACGTCAGATCTAAAATATCCAAGCCTGTATGTGCTGCAAAAAGTCAAACATATTTTTAACCAGCAGGCTTTACGTTCTTTGCATTGCTCACTCATTTTACCATATGTGAATTACTGCGGTGAGATTTGGGGCAATACATGTCCCACCAGACTTGAAAAAATAACTGTGTTGCAGAAAAAAGCCATAAGGACGATAAAGAATTCATCTCGCATAACACCATCTCAACCTCTGTTTGAAAAATTAAATTTACTGAAATTTGAAAATATAGTGAAGTTAAAAACTCTCTGTTTCATGTACAAATTTTATCATAAAATGTTGCCAGCTAGGAACCTCGGGAACTCTGTGTTGTCAATAAATCTATAACCCGCCAAAATAATAACTTTAAAATACTGGAGCATAAAACTAAATTACGATCATTTGCGTTATCGATTTATGGTGCTAACCTTGGAATAACTTGAATGGTGAAATAAAATGTATCAAATCACTGGCTATTTTCAAAAGTAAACATAAGAAATCACTATTGTAATTGCTTCAATACCGTTGTCGCTGTATTATTTTATTGTACTGTGGATGTCCAATATGTATGTAAATTAATACAAATTCCTGCGCTGATAAATTTTATTATCACTAACGGTGGGGGGGGGGGGGACTTGTGCATTCAATAAGTCCTTGACTTCGGGCATCTCCTTTCAACATGTATCTATAATATTATGTTCTGTTCTCAGCAGTATAACCTAATCTGTATTTCGATATTATTTATAAATACTTTACTAAAGATGTTATCGTTGCGTAATATTGTATATCGTCTTGAATAAATTTGTTCTTATTTTCTTCTTCTTAAATGTATCCTTGCTTATTTATTATCATAGTAATTTATTTTAACTATCATAGTTTATTAAGTTGTGAGGGCCATTAGCGATGTCGCCGCGGTAGAATATTGTTATTGTCGTTTGCATCTGTTGTTCATCTTCTTTAGTCTCGAATTACAAAATATGCGGCTTTTGGTTTTTCCGTGAAAATCTGAGATTTCTGGTTTTCTTTTC
>WURV02228987.1:0-10035 GCA_011762755.2 Epimenia babai | reverse complement strand
CACGTGATATACTCTATATATCTATATATGTATATATATATATTTATTTATTATCGTGTGATATAGCTATGTGATTTATTATAATGTATAGGATAGATAATCGTCTTTTTTTTTAAATCATAAACTATATTGTTAACGTACAATTTATTTACTATGTGAAGTATAAATTGGTTGTACATTATGTGAGTATAGTCCATAGTGTTATCGTAGTGGTCATGATTGTGTATAGAGTGAGGATAGCCTTAGAATAAACGACGTTAATTAAATATTAATAAAATAAGGTAAAAACGTGGATTTGCGATATTCGCCGTAGGCTATGGGCACACTAATTTAGGCGGAAGAGTTCTCGTCTTCATACTTTACATCGTATCTTTACTGTTAAATTAGGAATAGTTAGTTAACTTAGGCTTAATATACATATTAACGCAAACTCAAACATGCACTATGTACGTTTACCTCGTGCGCCTTTTTACAGTTAACTTCCATAACGCTACTGTAATCGACACAGATATTCTTACGTCGTAGTTGTACCAAAAATGACATCGGAGAGCAAGAAACGATATCGATGTATAACATATTGCAAAAGGAACGTGGCGAAACCGACGTCTTATACCGGAATATGTAAAAAAAACGCTCTAGTTACAGTAATAGACCGATATACTTGTGCTTTAATACAGCTGTAATCCTTTCTGTGGTTGTTTTTTTTATCTCCGCCCTTTCTGTGGGTGTTTTTTGTTATCTCCGATCAGGGTAGATTTTCTCAAAGTACAGGAGCTTATGGATTTCACATACTACAATTCCCCATTAGAACGAAGTGTGAAATTTTTTCAACTATTGCTATATCCATTGTTGTCTCCCTTTACCGAACATTCATCTAATACAACGTACAAGCATTTTCGTTAGCTCGTCGTTCATGGCCATACACGGCTAAACGAAAATTATTGACGTTTCCTGAGGAGCAGAATTTGTGAACGATCTCGGTCACAGTTTTAAATCAAGCTAAAATTACTGTGACCCATCGCACGCACCTTGGAAATGTGTAACCTATGTATCATAGACGACTACGTGACTGTGCACGCATTGAAAAGCATAATTCAAAAACGGTGATAATAGAACTCTGTGCGACACAAACTAAGAGATGATATGTGGGCATGGGCCGGTAAATCAGCTTTTTTTCAATTTTATTGCCAGGGGTTAGCGCGAACGCAGACCCCACACGAAAAAATTACGCACTCGACTTATCCGCATTTGGGATAATCGCAGGAGTCAGCCAAACCGAAGTGCAATGGTAAGGCCTCATCCTGAGAGAACCGCCTCCATGATCACGGTATCTCCCGTGCCAGGTAAGTATGCTTGACGCGTTTAAGCTCATTTTGATATATGTGTTACGTGTAAAGCTACAGTGGCTGTAGAGTTGTTCATGTAACTTATATTGAACATTTAGGATATCGATTTCGAAATTTGTGTCAAAGTCAATGTGACGATTTATGAATGTTCTTCTTGATATGACTGCAAAACAACGAAACGTTACTTATATAATATTATTATAAGAATAAATGGAGTTATCTCCCATTTATAGTATGACCTACGGGTATACCTATAGAGAAGCGCGAGCGCGAAGTTCCGCGGACGTCCCAACAGCATTCTAATGAAATTGGAAATCTCTCCGTTATTTTAAGAGGCTCCTTCTAAGCGTGATTATCGACGATGGCTGAGCAGGTTGTTTTCAATTAGTTATTGTAAGATGAAGGGCAAATATCACATCCATAGTCCCATTTGTCAGCAATTGAGCTATGTAGCTATTAAGTAGTACTTTCGAAATATATACATCGAAACTCCCAGTGAATTTTGGATGCATGCGATAGTCTCTTAGAGTGTGGATCGTGCCTTAAATGATAATTAACAGTCTGTAATCTGACTGTTATACCCCGCCCCCATTCCGTTTCTCCCCATAAGTCCTGAAACTCCACACACCCATACATCATTCAAAATGTCCGCCGCTTTTCAGCGAGCACAACAATTTAAATTTGATTCTTGTTCAAATTTTGAACTGTGGACATTAGCAAAAAAACTCAGGTTACAGCATTGACTCATCCATCGCTGTTTTCTTAGGGGAGCTATTAATATTAAATGGCGTCAAGTTATTTCAAACGAAAGGTGAAATGAATTAATCTAATTAAAATAACACACCAGACGGTCTTACTTGCTAAACATGCTGTAGACGAAGCTACAAGAAATGTCACTGAGACAAAAGGAGGTCAAAAACAAAATTGGTTAAAAAGCCAAAATAGATTGAAAAGACACCTCATTTGATCCAATGAATGAAGACAGTTAGGACGTTACCCGTAACCGATAAAAAATATCCAGATCTAGTAAAGAGTATTATGTTTAACGACGATTAATAGGTTACATATGACGATAATCATATTACCAGAGCATAGTTTATTGTTGAATTAGGTTATAATAACGATACAAAATTTCAGTGTTCAAACGCGTCCAACTCTAGACTTCTGTGCACTGATGTAACGATCACGGTGTAAAAAGTGTAAGCGAATATGTACTAAAAGAGAGAAACGTAGAATTTCAAGAAGGAAATCTAATTCGTTATTTGACGATGACCAACAATCTCCATTTGTCTTTGCAATTATTCCCTATACTAGAAACACGTTTACTTCTTTAATAAATTCCTTGTTTCCGAGATTTTCCCGAAAACATGGATGCTGGGATGCTGTTCTATCCGAGATATAGGTTTTTCCTGTGCATTTCTCTTCAGCTATTCATATAACTAGGTTGGCTACCCCCAATACCTTCATATTCTCAGATGGAAGCTGATTGACTATATATCCTTGAAGATGTGCGAAATATGACCAACCAAGATACTAATTGGTAACATCCATATATTGCTTAGGTAATCCGGACAATCGCTACTATAACATAATGCATAGCTTGAAATTATTTAAAACATCGTTGAAAGCAGGATGCTGACAACTCATACCCTTTTATTAGATTACTAATTCATGAAAGAACGACCAAAACACTAGTATTATACTTTCATTTGTTTATTGTGCCATGTGCACCTCGTGTTTTACGAATACTCAAAACACTATTGTCTCGGAACTAAGCGAAGCTACAATACAACAGATTTTCTGGCTATGTTTCTACTCTTGTAGGCTAAGTTATCTGTCATGGTAACAAAAAGCACTTCACTAGCAGTTTACCGGTTTAAATATTCATTATAGATGTTCTTGGCGAAATTCTACTCATAAATGAGGATATTTCGTTTATTTGATTCATATTTACGCAGTGTAAGGGGTCTCGGATTATATATGATCGTTTCCCATATTTTGGTAATTAAATATTCAATTCAATAACGTTTATTTCTCAAATACAATCATACACAATAGTTACGATGGGACAAACACAATATACAAACTAATGAAGTAAAATGTGGAATATTCGAAATGTACACACAGGAAAATTAATATAAAAAACACCATGGCCATTACAATTTTCCAAAGATCGCATGCGTGTTTAGCTAAACTAAACTAAATTTCACACAATGCGTAGCTATTGTAGTGGACATGAGGAAGGGAGGTGACCGAAGTATAACTTATTGTCCATCACCCCTGGTAGTTCTCTTACAATTAGCAGTTTATAATTTATGAATTAGAGAGAAAATTAATAGATATAAGAAATAAAATACTTGTCTATACGTTCTATACATTATATTTACATAAAATCCATACTCTTAAGAAAATAATATAAAATTACAGTATAAAGTTATTGTTATAATGGAAAATATACCTAGGGTTAGGTTAGTGCTGCTAGTCTTATTTGACGGTGCAGTGAACTAGCGCGATCCGGGTTAGAGTTAAGAGTCAGTTAGCGATAGCGTGAAAAGATATACTGGTGTCATGGCTGGTGTCCAGTTAATGAGTTATTTATTTCATGATTCAAATTCTATATTAAATTATTTAAAGTTTGATTTTTTTATCTTCTGTACTTTTTTCAGTTTCAGATGTTCGATGCTCATAATCATGACGATGCATCCAACATTGATGAAATTTTAAAGAATAACTCTAGATTTCTCAGGCAGACATTATCATTGAGATTATGTCTTTAGAAATTGGAGATGGTTTGTACCATTACAAATACTGAATTATTATGTGATTAAAGTTATTAAGTTAGATTCAGAGGTCTGTTGCAGCTTGTATGTTCTATTGACTGTTGGAAATGGAAATGGAAAAACAAACATGAAATTGTACATATAATTTAACGATGTACCCGTCAGTTATCTCTGTTCTGATATACTCCAGTTGTTTTTATTACATCATATCCCTCATGCGAGTTAGAAATGATTACAGTTTTATGCTATGAACTGTGTTTTAGATTAAGTACTTACTTTATATGTGATCTTACTGTACATGTCTATTCTATTCTCGACTTTTATGCTATACTTATGTTTAACTTTGAACCCTATTCCTTGTATTTTAGTTAATTATAGTAACAGTAAATATGTGAAGTATCTTTGTTATCCATGATGAGGCAATATAAACAAATAGAATTTCATTTCACTGTTGTATTAGGCTATGATTTAACTTATATGCACTTTCTATTGTCTCATACAATATAATTAGTTATTACACGAAATGTATATAGGCGCTTTAGAGACATATTATTATTATATTATATATGCCATATTCTATTTTCATTAAGTGACGGTAATACCGTATATACTGCTGTATGAGTCAAATTTTTGACCCACAATTTTAACTCTTGAACCCTTGCTTCAACTGATATGTCGGCTATGTTTTCTGGAAGTATTTTTCCTGTATATTTACTGACTGAATATAAAATGAAACATGTTATATTATACAAATGATCGTCCTTTCAACACACCTTTCGAGTGTGCGACATCTGTAGGCTGTCTTTAGGCATTTGGAACCAGTGGCATGAATGGACGGATGTCAACTGTCTGCCCAGACTCAGTGGGTTTTTCCCTACGGTGTTTTCACCCACTCTTTATACCTGACACTAAACCGTTTGTTGCATTAACCACATTGCTTCACTTTGTAAAGGGCCAGGAAGAAGCCTACACAGCGATTACCTAGATAATCAGCCTATTTCTAACTACTAAAATTAATCATAACGCTTCCAGTTTATCGGATAAAAATTTACAGTTCTCAGTCCTTTCGCATGCGACGTCGCAAGCCAATCGTGACTTTCAATATCGATTTCAGATTTCACGAGAGTATTTAGCCCTTCGTCTTTCCGCAGATGGCGGTGCCACCACCGAGCTATCCAGACCTGACGAAAACTTAGAGGTCGTAGCCTCGCTGGAGACGACTCAAGATCCATCCACCCTGGACGCAGATGGATCTGCTATAGCCGAGATAAAGGACGGCTTGGCCCCGCTGGCGATAGAAGATACCTCAGCTCCATTGGAGATGACGGACGGTTCGTTCACACTCGATAGCAAAGATGGCTCGGCTGCGGCTATAAAGGACGGCTCAACTGCGCAAGTGGCAACGGGTGTGTATTGACTATTATAATTACTGTTATTACAGTTACATTATATGTAGTATTTGCTGCGCGATTTTTTAAAATGAACTATGTAAAGTACCGAGCAATTAATATAAATAATTCTAAAAGTGAATCAAACAGGTGAAAGGCAAGATTTCAGCGCCACTTTATTATTCGTAGTTAATGTTAATCGCACCCACAATATCGCAATATTGTTAGAATGTTAGTACGGTATGATTATGGTAATTATTGTTTCACTTCATCTACATCTCGAATCATGTCCCCTTTTCAATACTACTTACTGATGTTAGATTTAAGACAAGTAAGACTGAATAAAATACTATTTTCTTTATTGATGGAGACAGTTAAAGCGTTTAGTTACCCCCAGTGATATGTGGCTCATCGTAAAATGAAGGTGTTAACGATGCAGAACTTAACATCATGTGACTTCCCTTTTTCAATATTTGTTGTGCTTTCCACTGTATTATTCAACATTCAACAGTGTTGCTCACTGTAAATGTACATAATTATATCTGACATTGATCAACACTGATCTGTATTACCTGTATACTGTTAGGTGTTAATTTTATATAATTTAAGTAATTACATTATAGTCTTAGACCATAAGGCTATTGTTTCATGTAAAGTGTGTTTGACAGCTCGGCTAATAAGTACACTTTAAACAAATAAATTTCATTACATCAGAATAAATGCGAATATAAGAATTTTATTTCTTTCCACATCCGTAGTGTATATGCAGGCATAGAGAACTTATTGTTTGTATACATTTACGTCGTTAATAAGGGGAGCCACAGTAATTAATGTCCTTGGTTGCCATTCTGGTAAGGGTGAAGTTGATGATGGTTGTTCTTCACGAGCGCTCCTTGACGGTCACCGTGAATGGTGGGGGGTAGAGGGTTACTGAGCGCGTGTATTTCATGGGGTCGCCGTCAGGGGGTGTATCTGTCGCACTGCTCGACACCTCGAAGTTCTGTAGGAGGTTGATCATGAAGAGCAGGACTCGTGCCGGCACCCAGTCTTCTCCGGGACAGCGGCGTATGCCGTCACCGTACGCGAGCAGGTTCTGTCTGAGCGGGTCACCCTCAGGCAGTAGCTTCCCTGTGCAATATCACTCAAAAGTTAGTGTGTTGTCACCTTGTAGTTAGAGCGTTGTCACCTAACAGTTAGCGCGATGTCACCGCATAGTTAGTGCGATGTCACCCTGTGACTGGCTAGAGCGATGTCACCCTGTGACTGGCTAGAGCGATGTCACCCTGTGACTGGTGACTGGAGCCATGTCACCCAACAGTTAGAGTGATGGCACCCGGTAGTGAGAGCGATATCACCCAACATTAGGGAGATATCACTCAATATTTATGGCGATGTCACTCAACAAATAGCACATTGTCACCCAGCAGTTAGTGCAATGTACTCAATAGTTAGGTAGTTTCATCCAACAGATAGGGCAATGTGACGCATCAGGTAGATATATCACCTAAAAGTTATGACATAGCCCACCAGTTGGAATCACATCACCCATCTGTTAGTGCGAATTCACGCAACATTTACCGCAATGTCACCAAATGGGCAGCGAAAGCAAACTAACGGCGTGTTATAATTTCACTTAATAACACAATATTGTACCCCGTACACTACTATGTCACAAAAACTGATGAAAGCAGTGTCTCGATTAGACTAGTTTATACATGCGATTTATACAATGCTCTATTATTAGATGATACTTTGATATATGAAACGATGATTCCTCACCTTGCCTTTTCTTTAGTAAAGACCGTAGTGGACTCACCATGGTCATCGAGGAATCTCTCGGGTTCAAACTTCCATGGATCCGTCCATAGCTCTTCGTCGTGGTTCACTCCAAAACTGTTCATCACCAAGACGCTGTCTACGGGGATTGTATAGCCCGACACGGTCGCTTCCACGGTGTTACTTCTTGTCGCGCTGACGAACACCGGGCAATGCCGAAACACTTCCAGCATCGTAGCACGCGCATACGGCAGCTCTTCGAGATGTTCCAGCGTCGGCGGCGTGTCTCTGGTGACGACGCTGTCGATCTCTTCGTGTATCTTCTTCTGTACATCGGGGTGGCAGATTAGTTGATGTAGGAACGAGAAGATAGCCGAATAGCACGCGTAGTTCCCGCCCATGTGTATGTCTATAATCGCGGCGCCGATGTGCTCGTCTGTTATCTTCTCATCGTTCACTTGCGCCCGAAGCATCCCGTAAACCACACCTCGTTTAGTTAGATCTCCACCCTTCTTTATGTCGTAGAGTAGATATTTGGTTATATCAACCATCGATTGTTTAGCAAGGCGGATCGTACGCCCATAACTGACGGGTAGATGTCGCAGCCACGGTAGTTTCCCCAAGATGAAGCCCGCTTTCGGATTTGCATAGATGCGCTTTCCATTGTCGTCGAAAGATTTGTAACACCTGAATATGTCGTGGTCGTATTCAAATCTGCGTCCAGTTAAGCCGATTAGCGTTCCATTAATCACGGATGATGAAATTACATCTCTCGGATCAAACACCGAGTCTTTCATTTCTTTAAGTTTAGATACGAATACTCCGAACTCGGCATTCTGCGCAGCGATCATTTCTTCAGACGGTTGAATGGCTTCCTGGAGACCAGCAACAAGCGCGTGACGTAGCCGCGCCCAATTTTCACTATACGACTGCAGAGTTACGTCCTCTTTGAGCAAGTAGTCGCCGGCGAACGACCGGACACGATGCTTCATTTGGTCGTGGTTGAGCGCTTCGCGAATCGACGCGATCGTGTTAAACGACACGATGTGTTTGCCCGCCATTTTGAAGTAGCTCACCGCCCCGTACTTCGTCTTGTGGTCGACCAGCGCTCGGTGAAAATTCACCGCATCGATGTCTCTAGTTGAAGTTGGCCCCGGGGGCAAGTTAGTCGGCATGATTATACCTTGTACGATTGACGAAATTCACTGAAAGACAAGCATTAATAGAACGTTAGTATAAAAACCTTTTAAAAGAAAGTATCTTCAAACCCTATATGCCCGATTCAACAGCCGCAGTGCATGCCTCAAAGTAGGGATGCCAAGAACTTTTTCTGTCACATTACATCATTAGTTATGTATTCGTAGCGCCGTCGCACTGAGATTTGTTGGCCAATTCGTACGATCAAACAGTTGGCACCAACAAATTCTCGCAACTTAAACCCAAACGCTGCGAGAAACATTGCGAGTTTGAAAGATCGAGCATGTTCGAAACTCTCAACTTGTTGCGAAGATTTGTCAGAAGCTTCAACCGATGGCGAGGTCAGGAGATTCTTGCTCGACTTTCATTGGCGGAAGTTTATCGATTTTCTGAGTCACCACTATTCTCAGCCTGTTGCCGGTGCCAAGTATTATGTGATTCTGATAGTTGGTGAAGGTAGCATCAAAGTATGCTTCATCAAGTTGTCCAACATGTTGTTCAAGATGTTGTTAAAGATGTTGGTCAACATGTTGTTTAACAAATTACGCAGTGTGAAGGCACTATTACCTGCCCTTACAATGAAAAGATTCACTCGTTCTCAGAACCAAGTCTGATATCAACGTGCATTTACTTCAGTGAAGACGCACTATAAAAAGCATAATGGGATTTACAAACAATTTGAACATCCAGCTTAAAACTGGAAAGTAGGAACACTGAGTGAGTTATCCTCTCTTCATGTTTTGCGGCACGTATCAAAAAATCTAATTTGAATTTAGATAGTTGATCATCATGGTCGTTCATTTTGAGATATTACATTTGCCAATGTTGGAAAACTTCGCAAGACAAGTCGCAAGACAACAACTTACCTGAATATAAATTTTTATCAATATTCTACGTATGGAATTTCCATTGGTTTTCTGCAGTGGAATGCACAGCGAAAGTTCCTGGCTCATATGGAATCAAACTTATAAATGTCTCGCCTGATGGGTTGTATTTGTAACTACCGCACCACTGACATAAAATTCACGAATTCTTTTTGAAAGCTAGAAAAAAGCTGCCATTTTTGAAATGTTTTTCCGGAAATGTATATGGCGTGCGGTGTTTGGTTATCTTCAGTAACGTGGCTCTATTTCCCAAATTGTTCTCCATTTCTGACTTGATCTTTCAAAAACATTATTTGGGTAAGAAATAACATGCTGTGTTGTAATATATGATTTTCTTTTTTTTTTGGGGGGGGGGGCAGCTGGCGTAGTGGTTAGAGCATTTGACATTGAATCCAGGGGTCCCTGGTTCAAATCCTTCTCTAACCAGTATGCAAACTGTGGCGTTTTTGGGCTGTAAGCACCTCAAAACCCATTGCCCATGGGGGTCTGGATAGCCCTTGCAGTTTGGTCCTGTTAGGGCTGTTTCACTCTGACGTTTTCTGTGCTTCTATATATGATCTCTATGTCGCTTACCTCTCCTCTATGTTATCTCATTGTAAATAACCATTGACCTTCCATAGACTTAACGGAGTGTGCGACATATGTAGCTCGTATGTAGACATCT
>WURV02228976.1:0-10036 GCA_011762755.2 Epimenia babai | reverse complement strand
GGCGCGGTGACCTCGAGGGTTGGATCATCGGGGGCGATCGCCACGGCGACGAGCAGCTCGGCGTCGGGGCCGATGTCGAGGAGCGTGGCCGGCAAGACCTCGGAGCAGGCGAGGACGCGCTCGGGATCATCCTCGACGGGCGCGCAGCCCGGGCGCAGGAGGGCGAGCCTCGGGGTGTAGGCCCGGCCGCGCGCGCGAACGCCGAGGTCGACGCGATCTTCGACGTGAACCTCGACGAAGACCACGGGCCCATCGAGGCCACAGCCGAGGTCGCCGACCGCAGGGGTCGCGTCGCGCAGGCTGGCCCGGAGGACCGCCGGCGCCTCGACGACGAGGTCCGTGTCCTGACAGTCGTCACCAGGCGGCGCGTAGAACCCGGTCCCGCCCGCGCTCCCGCCTTCGTCGAGGGTCTCGTCGGCGAGCTCGCCCGCGCCTTCGCTCGCGTCGGGCTCACCGGCGTCGGTGCAGCCGAGGCTCAGCGCGAGCGCGCTCAGGATCATCTGCAGTCGTGGGCTCCACACCGCGGACGAGTCTACTGGGAAACGGAGCGCCGCGTCGTACTGCGCGGGATTTCACGGCGATGACGGCTCGCGCGAGGCCGGTGTTCGACACAGACGTGCGCCGCTTTGTCGATCTCGAGCTCGCCTGCACGCCGTGCCTGGCCGAGCTCGACGTGGGTACGGAGAGCGGCGCCGCCTGCGACGAGCCCGACTGGTCGGTCGATCGATCAATCGATCAGAAGTCGTCGGGCCCGTCGGCGACTGGGTCGCGAGTGCGCCCTCGCTGCGCGTCTCCCGGACGACCCCTCGTCGCCCGGACGATCGCTCGTCTCCCGGACGACCGCTCGCCACCCGGACGACCGCTCGCCACCCGGACGACCGCTCGCCGCCCGGACGACCGCTCGCCTCTCGGACGACTGCTCGCCTCCCCAACCACCGCTGCGCCGAGGTTGTCTGTCGGGGCGAGGAACCCGTCGCGCTCGAGGTCCCGACGGTGCTTGCGATCGCCGACCGAGGACATCGCCCGCGGTGAGGTCCTGGACCTGACGCTGTGATCGCTTGGGCGACCTCGCCTCGCTCATCGACGGCGTACCACCCGTCCCATTGCCGCTCGCCGGGGCGGGCTGGCCGAGGGGCTGGCCGAGGCGGGCTGGCCGGGGGGCTCGCGCCCCGACGAGTCAGCTGTGTTAGATCAAGAGCATGAGCGACTCCCCCTGGGCCTGGTTGTCCGCACGGATCGACGAGCTCTCGGCCAAGCAGGCGGCCGAGGTCGAGGCGGTCGTCTGCGAGGAGCTCCAAAAGCTCGACGTTCGACTCGCGGCCGAGGTCAGCGACGTCGAGGGCACTCGCGAGGTCGTGATCACCACCTCGCGCGAGCCCGCGCTCTTCGAGCGCGCCCGCGAGCTGGCCGCCGCCGCCCCCCGGCTCCCCCGCTGGTCGTTCCGCGCGCTGAAGCCGGGCCGCGGCTTCGAGTTCGAGTTCGAGGCCGGCCGACGCATCGACGCCCGGGCTCTCGGGTTCGCCGCGACCAAGACCGAGGACGGCCTGAAGCTGCGCCTGCTGGTCCCCAACCCGGAATTCGAGGGCTGGACCGACATCGCCTGGGAGATCGTCGAGGCGGGCATCGGCGAGGAGGCGGCGGCGAAGCTCGTCGCCCTCGAGGTCGACGCCCGGACCCCGGACGATCACGTGCTGGCGATCGAGTCGCTCGCCAACTACGTGAAGCGGCACGGTTGAGCGCACGCCTGCGCCAGCTGGATGATGACGGCGCGCGGCTTGGCGGTCGCGGAGCGGACGTCAACCCGCGACCGACTCGCGCGAGCCTGGGCCGAGCTCAGAGCCCGGTCAGAGCCAGGGCCTGGTGGACCGCGCGGCGGCCGTGCTTTTGCTTGACTGGCGTGTGGAGGTAGCGACGCAGCGCGGCCAGCAAGATCGCGCGGGTCGATGCAGACACCAGCGGGAGCTCGCGCGCGACGGCGCAGCTGGTCTTGAGCAGGTGAGCCGAGTAGATCGGGAGGCCGAGGCCGTGGTCGAGGAGCTGCTCGTCGACGGTCGACCAGAAGCTGGGCTCGTCGTCGACGCGCCAGCGCGCGAGCTGCTCGTCGAGGCTGGTCTCGCGGTCGAGGTAGGCGCGGTTGCGGGCCAGGAAGCAGCCGAGCTGGAGCAGCGCCGCCGGCCACAAGCTGGGGAAGCGCTGGCACTGCTGGCGGATCGCGTCGGCGAAGGTCAGCGCGTGGGTGAAGTCGAGCCAGCCGACGCTGTCGGCGACCTTGACCCGAGCGGCGTCCTCGTGGCGCGTGTCGAAGGCCAGCATGGAGCGGGCGTTGGCGGCGAGCAGGGCCTCCCACAGCTGCTCGGGCCCGTGGGCGCGGGCGTGGTCGTGGATCCACGCGAACACCGGGCGCAGGCCGAGACCGAACAAAGCGGCGATGTCCGCGGGGGGCACGGGGGTGGACGCCTCGCTGGGCGCCTCGGGGTACTCGGCCAGGCCGGCGGCGAAGGGGCGAAACTCGGGGATCAGGTCCTCGCGGGTCGCGTAGACCAGGTAGCGGGTGAGCGCGCTGAGGGCCGCGTCGCGCAGCGGGGCGCCGTAGCGCTCGAGCAGTTCGCCGACCTTGGCGACGTAGATGAGCCCGTGGCCGAAGCCCGTGTAGTGGCGCAGGGCCGCCCGCGTCAGGTGGGGCTCGAGCTCGGCGTAGCCCTGACCGTCGGCGACGGCGCGGCGGGTCAGGGCGATCGCCTGATCCGCGTCCTCGGCCTCGACGGCGGCCAGCCAGCGCTGCGCGTCGAAGGCCGCCGGGCTCGGCTCGGGGAAGGGGTACTCGGGCTCGCGGAGGGCGTCGTGGGCGAGGTGCTCGATCGCCTCGCTCAGGCACACGAGCCGGGCCTCGCGAGCGTCGCCGGCCAGGCGGTCGTGGAAGCTCAGCCAGTCGGCGGTCGCCGCGAAGCCGTGACGCAGGCCCCACTCGAGCCGCGGGGCGCACCACTTCAAGGCCTCGGGGACCGCGACCTGGGCGGGCTCGACCCCGACCGCGAGCAGGCGGGACAGCTCGCGGGCGATCCAGCCGTAGTCCTCGTCATCAAAGGCCCGACGCAGGCCCTCGAGGGTCTTGGCGACGACCTCCTCGACGGGGGGATCGCTCAGCTCCACCCAGACCTCGCCGTCGCGCAGCTCGACGGGGTAGACGCGGACGTCGTCGCCTCCCAGGAGGTTCTTGCCGGTCTCGAGCTCGAACTTCCAGTTGTGCCAGTTGCAGGTCAGCACGCAGCGCTCGTCGACGGCGCCCTGAGACAGGGGGTAGCCCTCGTGGGGGCAGCGGTTGTCGATCGCGTGGCAGCGCTGGCCGTCGTGAAAGATGGCCAGCTGGTGGCGGTCGTGCTTGAACACCACGGCCTTGCGCGCGCTGAGTTCGTCGAGGGTCGTGGCTTTTTGCCAGGTCATGTCGGTCGCCTCGCCGCATTGTCGCTCATTCACCCCCGCGTTTCAGGGTGTTGTCGACGTGCTCGAACGCGTGGGTGCGTGGGCGCGTGGGCGCGTGGGCGCGTGGGCGCGTGGGGCCGCGACTCGAGACCAAACAAAGGCCCCGACCGCGAGGGCCGGGGCCAGGTGGGCGGCGGCTTGGCCTGTCGCCCAGTCGAAGGTGGTCGAGTCGAAGGTGGTCGAGTCGAGTTGAGTCGAGTCGAGTCTCAGGTCAGCGGCTCGTCGATGACGACGAGGTCGATGTCGTAGCTCATGCTCACCGCCCCGTCGGCGCAGCTCTGATCGAGGACCGCGTGCTCCCGGGCGTAGCCGAGCACGGCCGTGTGGACGACGTCGGCGTCGGCGAAGCTCACGGCTTCACCGGGGACCATGAAGTCCCTGCCACCGACGACGCTCAGATCGACGCGGCGGTCGACGGTCGCGCAGTCTTCGGCGACCTGCCAGGGGCAGCTGACGCTGGGGACCGCGACGAGCTGGCGACCGAGGGCCGGGCCGATGGTCGCGGGGTCGTTGCCGCCGCGCAGGTAGCGGACCTCGCGGAGGGTCTGGCCCGACTCGGACAGGGCCGGGGTCAAGGTCGCGGGGTCGAGCAGGGTCACCCGCAGCTCGCGCTCACCGGCGTTGCCGTAGAACTCGGTGACGCGCAGGAGCTCCTCGGCGGCGAAGGGCACGGCCGCCTTGGGAGCGCACAGGTACCACTCGTAGGGCTCACCCTCGTCGGACAGCTCGTTGTTGAGGAAGACCAGCTCCTGCAGCTCGAGGGCGAAGCAGCCGTCGACGCCAGCCTCGACGCGCTCGACTCGGACCTCGCGCTTGGGCACGGACAGGGGCCAGTCGAGGCGGGCCTCGGCCAGCGGGGCCTCGCAGCTCTCGGCCTGCTCGGGGGTGTCGACGGTCGGGCGGAAGCGGATCTCCGGGGTCCCGAGCCACTCGCTGCGACCGTCCTCGTCGAACTGGACAGCGACGGCGCCGACGGGGAGGTTGGTCGCGTCGAAGTGCTGGCCGGCCCACCAGGTCGTGGCGTGGGTCGCGAGGTCGACGAAGATGATCGTCGGCTCGATGCCCTCGCCCGCGACCCAGGCCGCCCCGCAGCTGCGGGTCTGGTCGAACTCGATGGCGACGTTGGTCCGTTCGGGGAGCAGCCAGTGCTCGGCCTCGCCGAAGGCGTCCTCGCTGAGCAGCCGGCCGGGGTCGGCCGAGACCTGATCGCAGTCGAGCACGAGGTCTTCGCGCAGCTGGCGGACGTGGACGGCGATCTGATAGTCGTTGGCGTTGTTGACGGCGACGTTGCCGAAGACGTCCTCGTACCACCCGCCGTCAGGGTCGACGTCGACCTGGGAGGTCGCCACGGTCGACCACAGGCCGAGCAGGCTCAGGGCCCCGACGGCGCTGCGCTGCAAGGGCGCGAGGGTCGGGAGGTCGGCGTCCATCTGGGGGACCAGGACAGCCCAGGACAGGGCCAGGAAGGGCAGGGCGATGAGGTCCGTGGGGTCGCAGGTGATCGCCCAGGGGTGGCCGATCGCAGCCATCAAGCCGGACCACTGGGCGGCGAAGGTCGCCGAGATCTGAATGCCCGCGAACACGGCACCGACGGCGACGTGACAGGCGAGCAGCGCCCGGCGGCTGCGTACGTTGAGGAGTGCGGCGAGCAGGACCGGGGCGACGAGCATACCGGCGAAGTCGCTGAGCTTGCCGGTCAGGGTGCCCGGCAACATGCCCGAGCCCTTGAGCCAGTGGTCGTTGGCGATGAGCAGGGCGAGAGCGCCGAGCCAGGTCGGGGTCAGCAGCGCGCGAGCGGGGCGGAGCTCGCCAGCGTCGCGGTCGGTACGAAGATCAAACAGGTCGAACATCAGGGGTCTCCAGGCGCGGAATGCGTTGCGCGCAGGTAGTCCCGAGTCGCCCAAAACGGTTCACGACCGCGTCTCGGGCGCCACAAGAGCCATCTGAGCGGTGAACCTGGGCCACTTCAGCGAGTATCAGCCAATCACTCCGCTTTTGATTTAGAGGAGCGTGAAGCCAGCGTTTTGGAGCCAGCTCACCACCTGGGGATCTCGGACCAGGCCGGGAGGGATCTCCCACGAGCGAAACTCGCGGCGCAGGGCGTAGCTGCGGCGCATGGCTTCGAAGTGAGACGCCCGAGCGTGCACGGGCAGCTGCAGGAGCCCCCGGACCGCGGCGTCGTCGGCGACGAAGTCGACGACCCGCGCGACTACGGCCTGCAGCTCGCGAGCGGCGTCCTCCCCGCGAACACCACCACCGCGCGCCCCATCTGCGCGCGCCTCGTCTCCGCCGTCTCCGCCATCTCCGCCATCTCCGCCTCCATCAAAAAAGCCCGCGAGGGGGCCGTCGAGGCGGCGGGGTCCGAGCAGCTCGGCGCCAGTCCAGCTCGGCGCGCGGCCGAACTCGGCGCTCAGCGCCTCGTGCATCATGCGGGTGGCCGTGACCTTGGCGTCGAGGCTGTAGCCGGCGACGTGGGGCGAGGCCAGGAGCAGGCGGGGGTCCTCGAGGCGCGCCGGCGCGAGCTCGGGCTCGCCGTCCCACACGTCCAGGGCCATCGCCGCGACGTCGCTTCGATCGAGGGCGCGGTCGGGGATCACCGCGCCTCGGCTGGTATTGATGATCAGCTTGGGCCCCGCGGGCGCCGGACGATCGACGTCGATGTAGGCGAGCGTGGGATCGGACCCCTCGGTGACCAGCGGGACGTGGAAGCTGACGACCGAGCAGCGACGCCACAGCTCCTCGAATTCGACGAAGGCCTCGCCGTCGCCGCCGCCGGCTCGCGCGAGGGGGGGGTCGCAGGCCAGGACCTCGAAGCCGAGGGCCCGCAAGCGCGCGCTCAGCCTGCGGCCGACGTTGCCGTAGCCGACCACGCCGATCGGTCCGGGTTGAAGGGCCGGCAGGCGGGGGCCGACGAAGGCCAGCGCAGCCACGACCCACTCGGCGACCGCGTTGGCGTTGCACCCGGGCGCGTTGACGGTCGTGATCCCCCGGGCGGCGAGCTCGTCGAGGTCGAGGTGATCGACGCCGGCGGTCGCGGTACCCACGAAGCGCAGGCGCGGCGCGCGATCGAGGAACGCGGCGTCGATCCGCATCACGCTGCGGACGATCAGGATCTCGGCGTTGACGGACCCACAAAACTCGCCCGTGATCGTCTGTCCGGGCGCACCGCGGAGTCGTCCGAACTCCGTGAAGGCCACCTGTGCGTGAGGGACTGCGTCGTCAAACACAATCATCGGTTCGGTCATGGGCGGAGTGTACTGTGCCGTGGCCGATGCCCGACGCGCTCGACGAGCTGCTCGCCCGTGAGCCCTTTGCGATCCTCGACGGCGGGCTCGCGACGGAGCTCGAGCGCGCGGGCGCCAAGCTCGACGACCCGCTGTGGTCCGCGAAGCTCCTCGTCGAGGCGCCCGCGGAGGTCCTGACCGTGCACCAGACGTTCGCCGACGCCGGAGCCGACATCGTCACGAGCGCGAGCTACCAGGCGACGATCCCCGGGCTCGTGGCTCGCGGCCTCGACGAGGCCCGCGCTCGAGCCACGCTGCGCGCGTCCGTGGAGCTCGCTCGCGCGGCCGCCGTGCCCGACAAGCTCGTGGCCGCGTCGATCGGCAGCTACGGAGCCTACCTCGCCGACGGCTCCGAATACCGAGGCAACTATGGCCTCGGCCGCGGGGCGCTGGTCGCCTTTCACTGGCCGCGCGTATTCGAGCTCGCCTCGGCCGACCCCGACCTTCTGGCCTTCGAGACGATCCCCAGCGCGACGGAGATCGCGGCGATCGCCGAGCTCCTCGACGCGGGCCCGGGTCCGCGCGCGTGGATCTCGCTCTCGCTGCGGCCGCGCGAGGGCCTCGCCCTCGCCGACGGGACGAGCTTGCGCGAGGCCCTCGCTCCCCTGCGTGGCCTCTCGCGCGTGGCCGCGATCGGGGTCAACTGTCTGGGTCCTCGCGAGGTCCTGCGCGCCGTCGAGGCCCTCGTCGAGCTCGCTCCGGGCGTGGTGATCGCCGCCTACCCCAACTCCGGCGAGCGCTGGGTCGAGTGCGGCTGGGCGGGGCCCCACGTCGAGCTCGACGAGTTCGCCGAGCTCGCCCGCGAGTGGATCGACGCAGGCGCGCGCCTCGTGGGCGGCTGCTGTCGGACCGGCCCCGCCCACGTCGAGGTCCTCGCCGAGCTCCGGCGTGAGCGCGCCCGCCCCTTGCGCGGCCCCGAGTAACGGGGTTTACTCCGCGGTGAGAGGAGCCAATCATGAGTCTCGAGTCAGTTACGAAAACGATCACAGAGCGCGTCGGCGACGACGCTGGCCTCGGCGCGACCCTCAAGTTCGACTGCGGTAGCGACGGCGTCGTGTACATCGACGGCAAGTCCACGCCCAACACGGTGTCCAACGACAACAAGGACGCCGACTGCACCATCGGGCTCTCGCTCGACGATCTCCAGGGGATGCTCTCGGGCGATCTCGCCCCGACGACGGCGTTCATGGCCGGCAAGCTCAAGGTCGAGGGCGACATGGGCGTGGCCATGAAGCTGCAGGGCTTGATGTAGAGCTCGCTCGACGCGAGCCGGCCTGACTTCGACGCTGGCGCGACCGAGCAGCGTCGGTGGCTGCAAGAGCGGGGCACGGGGGCGGCGCGGGTGCTGGGGCCGACCGTGACCCTCGACGCTCTGGTCTCGCGTCAGGCTGCGGTTCAGCAGGCGCTCTACGGGCCCGTGTCAAACGAGGGCTCGCGGTTCGATGAGCTGCGTGCTCGCGTCGAGGCCCTCGAGGCAGTTCCACGCGGTGCTGCAGGTCGCCGGGTTGCTTCGCCAAGTCCGTGGAGGCGGCCGCCCAAGAGCAGTGAGCCGCGCGCGGCTCACCCCGCCCAGAGCCTGCACAAGAAAAAAGCCTCGAGATCCTCGTCGGAATACTTCGGGCTGCAATCGAGGATTGCCGGGTGTCGTGCTAGGGCACAGTCGCGGAACGCTTCGGCGGAGCACGCTCCAATGTTGGCCTGCAAGCACTCGGCGCCCTCTTGGCTCACCTCGGTGTAGCACTGGACCAGCTCGATCGCCTCGGCTTCATCTCGCGTGAGCGCCGCCAGGGCGTCTTTCATGCAGGCGATGTGCTCGGCCTCGACCGAGACGCCCGCGTCCAGGCACTCCTGCTCGCTGGTGAAGTTGGCCGCGTTGAGCTCGAAACACTCGCAGCCATACTGGGAGCTCATGGTCTCGTATTGACCGAACTCCTCGAGGACCTCCTGGAGCGTCGGGGAGACCGGCTTGGTACAGGCAACACCAAGGAAGGCGAGCAACGAGACAGCGAGTATAGATCGTCGATGTAGCATGCTCATGGTGAGTCCTCGATGCAAAACAGACCCGTACACGACCATCCAGGCTTACCCAAGGGAGCGCACTCGGCTGATCCCGTGCAGCCTGTCAGGTAGAAACCGGGCGAACGAGGCGCTTCGCCCTTGCTACCCAACAGGGCAGCTTCCCACACGGCGTTGTTGTCCACATTGGGAAACTCGGGATCAATGGAGATCCCCAGGCCGTTCGCTGATCCAGAGAACTCGTTCATGAAACCACCTGGAGAATCATCATGGACGAGTCCGATCGTGTGTCCTGTCTCGTGGGCGAGCGTCGACCACATGTCCGCGAGGTCGGGTTCGTCGGTGACGACTGCAGTACCCCGCCGGTGGACTTCGTTTGCTGCCGGAAGGACCGACCGACCGGCCAATGGAGGACAGCTATCAGGAAACTCGGTTGAGAAACAGGTCGATATCCCCTCGGAGGTGATCAGTACGGTCCCATGGACGGGTTCCCCCGCTGGTCCAAGCGCCTCGACGTTGAGCTCGAGATCGGACCAAACGCGCCGCAGAGCCTCGCCGAAGTGCAGGTGAGCTTGGTCAACGGGGTTGAGGAGATCGCTCCCTGTTGCGCTGTAGGGGTAGTCGTCCATCCCTGGCGGACAGATGGGCTCATCGTAGACTGGCTGACCGTTGACGACGACGAAGGGCCCGTGCTCGCACTCGAGATACTCGTCCCAGCTGTCGAAAACCCAGCAGGAGAAGGTCCGGTATCGCACAGGTCGATCGAGATCGGGTCGGATGCTGTTGAGGAGCTCCGAGCCCTTGAGGGCCGTGTTCGCCAGCTCGATCTCCCAGGTGTCGGGGTAGTTCGTGCAAAACGACCCATGGCCCATCATCGCATAGCTCCGCCCGGCCTCGACGCGCGCGGTCGCCTGAGGGAACGCAGCGGCGCCGAAGTCATCATGTGGCAAGCAGTTCCAGTCACACAGATCGGCGAAGCCGTCGCCGTCGTTGTCGATCCCGTCGTTGCACTCGTCGAGGGGGTCGTTGGGGTCATCGCACTCGCCATTCTCGCATGAATAGGGCTCGAGCGGTCGGCCGATCGGTCGGTCGTCGATGGCCTCGATCCGATAGACGAGGTAGCCGGGAGGGGCCGGGAGGTCAAGCACTGCCGAGGTGTGTGGACCCGTCACACGCAGATTCACGGAGCCTGTCTCGATCTGGATCAGAAGCTGCCCCGATGACGACGCGAGTAGCTCAGCCCGTAGTCGATCCTC
>WURV02228965.1:0-10036 GCA_011762755.2 Epimenia babai | reverse complement strand
CTTTGTAAAGGGTCATAAATGAAATTGGCCCACACGACGATTACTTCGGTAGTCAGCCTATAACTAAATAAATAAAATAAAATCCTTTTTTAAATACCTTCACTCTCAGATACATGTATTGATGTAGTAGAGAAGCACAATATATTCGAGGGTCTTGAGGGGTCCGTCGTTGGTGAGTCGAGATTGCAAGATATACCTATACTTAACAGGAAGTAGGTAGATGTGGATATTGGTCATATTTAAGGTCGTCCCTATCTAAATACGTCCACTTTCTCTGCTCAGCGAGCGCGTCGTTTCCGCGAGAAATCACGGTGGTAAAGCAGGTAGCGTCACTATCGAATTATGTACCGACGGCGTCTTCGATACTCAAGGTCTCATGCGACTCCCAGATTATTCTGTTAACAGCGTACGTAGCTATCGTGCGACTGCTGAATAATTTTAGGTGGTTTTACCAAAACATGGATCGCCTCGCGGCCGAGGAGATTCTGAAACGGATTCCGTACGACGGCGCGTTCCTCATCCGATCGAACAAGTCCCCGGAATACGAGTCGATGCATTACGTTTTCAGTTTCAGGTGAAGCAGCTGCATCGTGGGATTGCTGCATCGTGGCATTGCTGCATCGTGCGTTGTTTTTGCCGCACTATCCCTTCGTTTGGTTTTGCGTTTCAGTTACGTCACGCTCGGAGAGACCGTGACGTTTCGTACCTTCCCATACTCATCCACTTATTTGTCTTTATCGTTATTGTAAATGTAAATTTCCATCACGTCGGTATTTAGCCAACAAAATTTTAGATGTTTTTCAGTGGGAAAAAATGTTTCGATTTTTTTTCCAGCCTGTTGATTTTCGCAAATTATCCCCAGATATTGACGGGTGAACGAAATTTTTTTAATATACCTAAAATATCTATTAAAATCCATTCTTCATGAGTTGCTGATTATTTTTATAATATTTCTCCGAATAAACGTGCATGACAGTTTTCTTCTACTTTCTTCACTAATTTTCTTTCTAATTTTTTTACCTTTTTGCGTGACGTGACTTGGTTATCTTTTTCATTCTTCACTCGGTTATACTACGACCATTAGGCGAAATATTCGATCAGCACGTTGTTGCATGGTGCCTCACTCTCCCCCACCCGCTCGCCCCATTCGTCCCCCATTTACCCCGCAATGCATGCTCCCCTCCCCAGGTGGTTTTACCGTAAACTGACACGCGAGCAGGCCGAAGACCTCCTCAGCCAAATCCCCTACAACGGAGCCTTCTTAGTGAGGATCAGTCGCCATGACGATAGCTCACGTAGCGATTGTGACGGCCTTCAGTTTGCCATCTCGTTCCGGTAATGTATTAAACTTTCAGTTTCACTATCACATCCTACATTCATCACGGGCTAAAACTGATTTAAATCATTTGAAGATGATATAACGTTTTGTGTAGCATTACAGTTGTTTTATGCGTAACAAAAGGTAAATTTACTAAAAAGTCAAAGACTTTAGAGTATAGCAAACTAGAATGGATTCCTATAACAGGCCTGGTTTTCCGAAATAATGGATGTTCTATTAAATGTTATGGATTACCTTAAAATGTTATGGATTACCTTAAATAAGTAATAAATATGATATTCTCTCAAATGTTATATTAACCAGGGTTATTTTGTTAAAACGTATAAGTTTGGCAGGAAGGCTTTGCTATAAGATAAAATAGTATATTACATACATATCCGGCCAGCTATATGTTAGGATTCTATAAATCTGAGGAATACCATTGAAATCACATCTTATTCATGAGTCGTATGAATGCTTAATAAAGGCATGAGTTAGTCTTTCAAAACCGTGCACCGTTGATTTGGAATTCAATTTCATTTTAAACGGATGTTTTTGTGTTAGAGGTAATTTATACTTGGCAAGTTGAACGGCAATTTGTGTCAACATAAAATGGCTGACTATCGGCTGGATATATCGGCGAGAAAAACCACGAGTACCAAAAATATGTGTCTAGCAGACGACACTGCGGTGACGTCTAGTCTGTGGACCTTGAGCAATTTAGACGGTTAACTATCTGTGAGAGATAACAGAAACTTGCTATGGAATCTGTTCTACTCTCAATGAATATCTCGCCCTTTTTACCAATTATTTAACATCGTTTATCGAGTGACAAAAATATCAGTTTCGAGCAGACGACAATGTGCCGGCTTTCAGTGACGTCGAATTAACCTGAAAACGGAACGTATAATCGCGCTAAACAGTTAGCAGTCTGTACAATAAGATTTCCAAACGCCATTTCATACTCGATAAATAGTATATAAGTATATTAAGTATATTTCATTCCTTGTTGAATCATTCTCTTCGTGCGCTGACCATTTTGACCCCTTGTATAACACGGTGATCACGTGATAAATTTATTCATTCCCGTCGATGAATTGCTAAGTGGAAGCACACCAGCCATCTTCAGCTGTCATAAATTGCCGCCTCAGTTATTGCCTGACAGAATCGACTTATTGCGTGCATCTTGCCCCGTAAATTCTTCAGTTTCCTCGCATGTGGCGATGTTGCAAAACTTGCTGTTATTTTCTTTATTCGGTTATTAGTTTTAGTTATTAAAATAGTCGCCGTACCAGAGAACCACGTGTAACTTATTTACTTTATCAGCGACGCTGAAGAAAAGAAATACTATGAATCCTCTTGCTTAATTTCAACCAGCACCCAGTTTATGCTGAATATGATATAGAGCGTTTTTTGGGTATTTTCCCCCTCTCCTTATGACTGAAGCATATTTTCTTTTGTCCTGTTCACCACATAAGTTGCTTTGTGAACGGCCAGAAAATGCCCAATGGAATAACATAATAATAATAAACAATAATAATAATACATTTGTTTGAGAGGCGCCCTAATAACGAGTATATCTCTAAGGCGCCTATATACATTTCGTGTGATAACTAATTATATTGCATAAAACACGATGAAAAATACATTTGAGTTAAAAAACGTCAATAATCAGCTTGTTTCTAACCAACTGTGGCAGTAGTTAGTGTTGGTTTATGTTGGTTTATGTTGGTTTTTGCCCATTCCAGCTGTGGGGATTGGATCGTGGTGCTTCCACATGACGCTCAGATATTCCATGCAGGTGTGTTATCGGGTCTCTTATCGGTTAATTCTTACCTGTTATCCATTATCATCGTTTATCTGTTAATTGTTATCCGTTATCTGTTATCTCTGATTTGTGGTCTGTGATCCATTACCCATGACATTTTTTCTCTGATCCGTTATCTGCGATGTTTTATCCGTTATCACAGTATCCATTGTCTGTGATACGTTATTTCTCTCTGGCCCTATAATGTTAACGGGAGGTTCAAGAATAATACGAAACAAGCACGCATAAGGCATCTTGCCTCTCTGGGGCCCGAACTCACGCCCTCCTAATGATCAGTTTGGTGCCCTACGTACTGAGGTACGAAGGCAGACTTTATTCGGCGCACTCG
The DNA here is from genome assembly GCA_011762755.2 of Epimenia babai. NCBI lineage: Eukaryota > Metazoa > Mollusca > Solenogastres > Cavibelonia > Epimeniidae > Epimenia > Epimenia babai. The sequence continues at coordinate 6,562 of WURV02228965.1, read as the reverse complement.
TCTTGCGAGACCATTTTCTATCATTCCGCTGATATACGGCGGTACCGATGGCCACCGACGATCGACTATATAAATAAAATGGCTGACACACGACTTATTTTACTGTGTCGTTGATGAGGCTAGTCAATGTGTGGCTCTTTGAATAACTCGAGAGGAATGCACAGAAAAAACCCATACCTCTGATGAGACACGAACCCGCAATCTCCACAATAGTACACTTACATTTCAAGCGGTGGGTATCGCGGGATTGCGATAACGACTCGCACAACACCCAATATTATACCATCGATAACAAACGACCTTCGATAGCTCTTTATATCTTTTTATCTCTGAAGTATCTGTCTATAAGCGTCTCGATACGGGACACGAGTTGTTGTTTTTATATTTTAAAAAAAGTTACGGTAGCCGGAAACGGTTTATTAACGAACGAGGAAAGTACCCAAACCTCAAAAGGAATACACAGAAAAAACCCGTAACCTGCGATGAGATTCGAACCTACGACCCGCACAACCACATCGGCTATCTCATTGACATGCACAAAGCTTGTGTGTGTTCTCCATCCACCTATTCCATCTGACAGAGTGTATTTGTATAAAGGCTTATGGTTATAATACTCTCACCAAGTCTAAACTGTAGATGGCGTAGTAATTGGATTGTTGGGATACACACTAGTATAACTATACACTACTCGATCACCTGTGTTATTTACACAAAGCTCCATTAGCTTGTCTCGAAAAGCATACACTGAAAAACAAACCTATACCTCTGATGGCACACGAACCCACAACCTCCACATAACCGGTCTGGTGCTCTACCAACTGAGCTACAGGGGCAAGCTTTCTCCCATGCATATAGGTATTTAACACCGTTTTGAGAAGCACTGATATTTAAAGTCTTTATACCATGCCAGCGATATACACGGATATATCGCTGTAACAAGATCTGTAACAAGCTCGATGGACTGTAATATGATTGGCTGATTTTTGCGGTGTTTTCTATATTCACGTGACATTCACTGGGGTGGACATTGTGCTCCTTCCAATAGTTGGACTCAAGAGGTACAGGTATTCTCTGTGCATATCTCTCCGGCTGGTTTACTGCGTCTATCTCTGTCCTGTTGTCCTAACTGCCATTTGGAAGATATTGTGTGTGTGTAGGTCTCATTCAGATTTGTTTAGGTCATCTCTATTTAGGCAAATCCACAAATCTGTATTTTCCCGTATCTTAATGGGTATTTTCAGGTCTCTCCAGCCTCTTGTTTTTCTGATGTCAGGCAGTCTCCTCATTGTCTTCTGTTCTAATATCAAGATGGCCTCCATGGCGTCTTGTTTCGTCTTTTTCTCTTTGCAGGAGAGCGTCTTGAGGCCTCTTTGGCCTCTTGTTATGCTGTGTACCGGTGTACCTACTTGTATTCTATTAATGTAACCGTTATCAGCAACACCGCGAATTCCGTGTTTTATCGATCCGTTCGTTTTTGCAGCTTCTCGATGAGTTGCCGATGCTGTACGGAAGTGCCTTCCTCCTTTATGCATTGTTAGTACTTGCGCTAGTTTACTGCTTTGAAACTGCCAGCCACGCATTGTCTTAAAGTTGTAATAACTCAAAAATACACCGTCCCTGCCCCGGATATAACATCCAGTACTCATCACTGAATGTCGTCTGCTGTCTGCGTCGCGTCTCGCATGCAGTTCTTTTAGACCTCACTATCGTACAGCGCTTCCTTCAGCTGTGGGCGCGGAATTTTACGTATGTCGGTGCTGTATAAACACAGTTAAATCACTAAATATTGCCATGGAATTACCCTGTCTAATAAAGAATTAAAATTTAATTTAAGTCTATGACCACCGGATGTTTCCTATGTTGATTAAAAACCTCAGTTTTCTTTTTTCGTTGTTCGACTAACGTGGTATCGAAGGTTTGGTAAAAAAAATATAAAATGCTGTCCGTTTGATGAGAACCACTTTTGGGCGGTTTCAGCATTGATATTGAGAAACCGCTGCACAGCAAAAACCGCCCACTGGAGATCTTTCTCATTGTTTACTGCATCGTTAGCACCTGGGTAAGTGAATTAAAAAGTATTTGTTAAATCAAATTCTGCCTACAATCCATGCTGGGTCAGTAGATGTCAGGGGGAGTCCTTTATCCATAAATATTGGGGAGGGGCGGGGCTTACGTCTTATTATTTAGCTGGGAACTTAGTTATTAGTGAATAAGTTAGGTTGCTAGTTATTTAGTCAGTAAATTAGTGTGTTACTTTGTCAGCGAGTAAGTCACTGAGTCAGTCAGTAACCTAGTTAGTCAGTAACCTAGTTAGTCAGTAACCTAGTTAAGTCAGTAACCTAGTTAGTCAGTAACCTAGTTAGTCAGTAACCTAGTTAAGTCAGTAACCTATTTAAGTCAGTAACCTAGTTAGTCAGTAACCTAGTTAGTCAGTAACCTAATTAAGTCAGTAACCTAGTTAGTCAGTAACCTAGTTAAGTCAGTAACCTAGTTAGTCAGTTTCTCAGTGAGTCAGTTAGTCAGACAAATCGCGAACCGCTTTTCACAGTCGACATCTTTACAAACCGACCATCTCGGCTTATTCCATATAATCATTTTTGTCAAATACATCACGATCTGTTTCAGATCTATCTCTTCGTCCAGGACCCACGTTTTCACCAGGTACGTGTTGTCAATGTGTACACAAAGTCACAAATCTCTTATCTCATGTCACAATATCGCGAATAAATCATTTTAATTCTTATCTTAATATTTTAAACTTAAAATATCTATCATTAATCATTTACTCCATAATATTTATCATTTATCTTTTGGTCTTTATCTATATTCTGTTAACCCTTTGCACTCTGTTGTCACTGAATTATATTGCTATAGTAATGTGATTCACAGATATCACTGTGGTAAGGGTTAATGGTATTATTTTTATTGTATAGCTCAGGTGTTCTTCATATATTTGAGTTTAAAGTTCTCGTACTGTCAGTTACGTTATTTTTTCAATGATGTCCAGTGTTTTTGAGCATGAAACATCTCTATATGGAGCACTTTAAATCAAGGTTAAAGTTTCAAACACAAAAATCACTCATTCCCTGTATCCCCGCTCATTTCCCATAGTGTGGCTGTAACAACAAAATCCCTCGTATGCGTGAACTGCTGTAAAAAGCTCTCGCGTGAAAACCTGGCCTTCCAATCAAAGCACTAATACTACAGGCATCCATGGTATCACTTGATAATTCTATCAATCATGGTATCACCTAATAATGGTATCTCCCAATGATGGTATATCCCAACGATGGTATGTCCCGTTTTTGGTATCTTCCAACACTAGTATGTTTCAACCATAGTATTTCCCAATGATTTTATCTCCCAACAATGTTGTCCTCCAATGATAGTATCTCCCAATGATGGTATCTCCCAGGGATGGTATCTCCCAATGATGGTATCTCCCATTGATGGTATCTCCCAACGATAGTATTTCCCAACGATGGTATCTCCCAACGACAGTATTTCCCAACGACAGTATCTCCCAATGATAGTATCTCCCAACGACAGTATTTCCCAACGATGGTATCTCCCAACGATAGTATCTCCCAACGATAGTATTTCCCAACGATGGTATCTCCCAACGATGGTATCTCCCAACGACAGTATTTCTCAACGATGGTATCTCCCAACGATAGTATCTCCCAACGACAGTATTTCCCAACGATGGTATCTCCCAACGATAGTATCTCCCAACGATAGTATCTCCCAACGACAGTATTTCCCAACGATGATATCTCCCAACGACAGTATTTCCCAACGATGGTATCTCCCAACGATGGTATCTCCCAACGATGGTATCTCCCAACGACAGTATTTCCCAACGATGGTATCTCCCAACGACGGTATTTCCCAACGACGGTATCTCCCAACCACGGTATTTCCAAACGATGGTATCTCCCAACGACAGTATTTCCCAATGATTTTATCTCCCAACAATGTTGTCCTCCAATGATAGTATCTCCCAATGATGGTATCTCCCAATGATGGTATCTCCCATTGATGGTATCTCCCAACGATAGTATATCCCAACGATGGTATCTCCCAACGACAGTATTTCCCAACGATGGTATCTCCCATTGATGGTATCTCCCAAAGATAGTATTTCCCAACGATGGTATCTCCCAACGACAGTATTTCCCAACGATGGTATCTCCCATTGATGGTATCTCCCAACGATAGTATCTCCCAACGATGATATCTCCCAACAATGGTCAATCTCCCATTCCATTCGCATCAATGCCTCCGAGACAATTTTTCTCGGATTTATCCCATTAGTGGTCACTGCCACGAGTCCCATCTCACGAAATATCAGATATCATTCGACAACGTCTGCTTGGTACGAAATCGCTAATGTTAGAATGTGTGCATGTAACATTAGGCCAGGCTAGCACAGTGTCTTATCTCGGCCATTTTTGGTCCTTTACATACCTTTACAATCCCAATTTGTGCACGGGTTAAACGAAAGGATTCGCCTTAATTAAAGAGTTGAGAAAACTCCACAGCGAGTCCGAGCAGACGGATGACCTTCGTGCCTCGGGTTTCAAGGTCTCGATGATATCAGTCACCCAAAGGGAAGAAACCCTTATATAATCACATCGCTACGGCAATGCAGACTTCCACGAGCAGACGAGATTTGAGGCGGTTTTACCCTTAAAAATCGCGACAGGATGTACACTGGTTAGACCGGGAAACGATCCAGAGTCGCGTGAATTGAAATGACCCCACCCCCGGCCACCTGCCTCGTTCAGACTGTCAAATGTAGGTTTCCCCGCTCTGTCCTGTTGTGATTTCTGAATCACCGCCATTGTTAGGGAAATTCCATCACATCCATGGCGGTGTGCCTGCGTCCGCATTCCCCGACTGTCAGCCACAGCTCGGAGCCAGTTGTTGACGCCCACCGCATCTCATTATTTCATTGTGTCTGCTCATAATCCCCGCTTTATTCCATAACGCCATATTAGCATGAATTTAAACAGTATTTTCTGTGCATTGCCCTCGAGCTATTCAGAGAACCACATTTGCTACACCCCATTAGCATCGCGTTTATTTAAACAGTTACCCACCCGTCTATCGGCCTATCATTGGCATCCTGAAGCACCGACTAGTGGTAACACCTTTATGGCTCATTGTGGAAAAAAAATCACATGCTCTCGAATGTTCGTGTACAAACAGACTCACCCTAATGATCATGGCTTGAAACATGCTGTGGTGTGAGACATCTTGAGACAGTTGGCTGTTTGCACTATGACACCATTACAACACAGTTATAACACAAGTTATAACACAAGTTATAACACAAGTTATAACGCAGGTTATAACACAAGTTATGTCACATTATGATCATCATCAGGCAGATCAACAGTGCGGTTGCGTCTGTGGCGTCTATAGGCATCCTTTTTGGTCAATTTTAGACATGGATGATACAGAATTATGATTGTTTTGGGGACGTTTTCGTCACTCCGCTTTCAGACTGCATACGGACTGATGGTCGTGGGCACCGTCTTGTCTTGTCTCAAGGCCCTCGTGTGAGTGAAATCACGCATTTATATCATCAGGTTACTTATGATGAGTACTGGGTGACGTTCTATGGGGACTTAATGGGTGAGATGCAAGACTTGTAACTGGAATCAAAACTACGAGATAATCAGACAATCAAGTTTTTTCTATGATGACCTTCAGTAAGTCATTTATCCTTGAATTCTCGAGCTTCTCTTAAATGGTTTAGAGACCCAATATCATCATTATGCATGGGTAACACTTGAGTAATATGAACTTATTGTATCCGCGCTGAATAGCTTCGTTGTAAGGCAAACGTCCAACGACCGCCAACGTGAAGTATATAAATGGTAAAATTTATTTATGGTCACCAATACACGCGTTCGACATTCGTGTGTTAGGAATAGCGCCCCCGATGTATTTGTAGTAACCGTGGTAACGTCATGAATACAACACTCGCCTGGACTTCTCTCGCACTCTACACGACTGGCTTCGTAGCTTGGAACATCGACAACAATTTCTGCCCCCATCTCAAGTGAGTTGACCGATTCTATCGCCGACTGATGCCACTCCGATCCAACGCGGCGTGTCCGTCTCCCACTGCCACCACGCGGTGCCCGTTTGTCGTGTGTATGTAACAATACGCTTGACTCACCATCCAGAGAACCACGGCAACGTGAGGAGAAACCGTGACACCGACATGGAGCAAGGGCACCCAGACAAGACCTTAAGGCACCTGCGAAAACACCATAAGTTGTCTTGTCATCCACAGCCTCCTTAGGGGGCAGCTGGCGTAGTGGTTAAAGCGTTTGACTTTGAATCTTGTGGTCCCTGGTTCGAATCCCGCTCTAACTAGTACACTAACTGTGGCGTTTCTCGGGCTGAAAGACTTTTCGGGTTCTGTTGGGGCTTTCTCCCTCCGACGTTTGCTGTGTTTCAGATGCTCCATATGTGCTCTCTATGTCGCTTACCTCCCCGCTATGTCGTCATCTCATTGTAAATAAACATGGACCTATCATAGACT
>WURV02228954.1:0-10036 GCA_011762755.2 Epimenia babai | reverse complement strand
CTCTGTTATAATAAACAATTGCTCGATCTTGCCATTGCTGTTTTGGTTGTTTCGGTTGTTTTGCGATGTAGGTTGCTTTGTTTTCTTTATTTCTCTCCTTTTATTATTATTTGTATTAGTTTGTTATCTCCCTTGCTTTGTTATTTTAATTCAATACTCTGTTATAATAAACAATTGCTCGATCTTGCCATTGCTGTTTTGGTTGTTTTGGTTGTTTTGTGATGTAGGTTGCTTTGTTTTCTTTATTTCTCTCCTTTTATTATTATTTCTATTAGTTTGTTATCTCCCTTGCATTGTTATTTTAATTCAATACTCTGTTATAATAAACAATTGCTCGATCTTGCCATTGCTGTTTTGGTTGTTTCGGTTGTTTTGCGATGTAGGTTGCTATGTTTTCTCCATTTCTCTACTTTTATTATTATTTGTATTAGTTTGATATCTCCCTTGTTTTTTATCTAGATTGAAATCCTGCTATCTCTAGCACTTGCTTTTTTATCTCGTCAATGCTGTTTGGAGCCTCTTGCTGACTCGGTTGCTTTCATCGTCATTGCTTGGGTATCTGGATCACAAAAAGTAAATAAATAAAATGAGGCATTCAGGTCCCGCACTTAAATCCATTTGGGCATCTTGGCTAATGACGGTACGTTAGGACTGGTAACACAAATTCATGACCCAACAATCACTCAATTTGAGGATCATGCATATTCTATTTAGTAGAATATAAAATTTACATCAAATTATTTAATATAATTATCATGTACATGTAATCATTTTATTTAAATATCTCTTTAAAAGGGTAATGATTGTGAATGTACATTTTTGTGTGTCTATCTATAAAAAAGAAGCGAAGACAGAAGGACAAAGGTCAACTGAAGTCAGGATACAGCAGGATCCCTTGTATCGGCGGCTCAAGTCAACACTCAATATGTAAGATTCTATCACCAACTGGTTCTCAGCTTTGATTTGATCCATGTATGCTTGTAAAGGTCAAGTAAAGGCTAGTTCTGATGTGGTATCGTGTTATACAATTTTAAAAAGTATCTTTTACATTTGTACGAGTTTTTTTAAGAGCCCAAAAATTTTTTATTAACGTCTTGGTGTCTGGCAGTGTGGTTCTGTTAGAGCTTTTTCCCTCTTGCATGATAGCCTCAGATTGCATTATGGATGGTCTTTACGTCACATCCTTCCTGCTCTAACGTCATTCCATTGTAAAATTGCCTTTAATTATCATAGACTTAGCGGAGTGGCGACATATGTAGCTCGTCTGTGGACTTTTGAAAGCAGTGGCGTGAATGGAAAAAGATCAAGTGTCTGACCAGATTTGGTGGGTTTTCACATTCATGTTTTCCCCCACGACTGATAAGTGAGGCTAATCAATCATGTTAACCACATTTATAGGTTAGCTTTGTAAAGGGGCGAGCGCGCACGCATGCACACATACGCACGCGCGCACACACACACGCACACAATAATAACGTTGTACTTTGTGACACCGCCACTGAGCACTAGCTCCATGGTGGATTATGGCGGTATACAAATGATTATATTTTATTATATTTTATTATTATTAAAATGTGTTAAACTATGTTTTAAAATAATGAAATCAATATATATGGTCAGGGTCTCAGTTTCTGAAACTCTAAGCCACTGTGAAACTGATACGTGGCTAGTGGCTAGTACAATGCGAGGTTTGAGTCTGAACATGGTATCTGGTCAGCTGGTTGGCTGAGCATTATTTGCTTCTCATACTTGTACATGTAGTAGTGGTCAGGCAGCGTGGTGTTGTCCTAACCTCGGATACTGGCAGGGCTAGTACACCGTGAGGTGTGTACTGCTGGCATGGTTGGCTGCATCGGCTGGTTGGCTGCGTAGGTCGGTTGGCTGCGTAGGCCGGTCAGCTGCGTCTGCTGGTTGGCTGTGTTGGCTGTTTGGCTGCGTCTGCTGGTTGGCTGCGTTGGCTGCATCGGCTGGTTGGCTGCGTCTGCTGGTTGGCTGCGTCTGCTGGTTGGCTGCGTCGGCTGGTTAGCTGCGTAGGCTGGTTGGCTACGTAAGCTGGTTGGCTGCGTCAGCTGGTTGGCTGCGTTGGCTGCGTAGGCTGGTTGGCTGCGTCGGCTAGTTGGCTGCATCGGCTTCTTGGCTGCATCGGCTGGTTGGCTACGTCGGCTGGTTGTCGGCGTTGGCTGCATAGGCTGGTTGGCTGCATAGACTGGTTGGCTGCGTCGGCTAGTTAGCTGCGTCGGCTAGTTGGCTGCATCGGCTAGTTGGCTGCGTCGGCTGGTTGGCTGCGTAGGCTGGTTGGATGCGTAGGCTGGTTGGCTGCGTCGGCTAGTTGGCTGCATCGGCTAGTTGGCTGCGTCGGCTAGTTGGCTGCGTCGGCTAGTTGGCTGCGTCGGCTAGTTGGCTGCATCGGCTGGTTGGCTGCGTCGGCTGGTTGGCTGCGTCGGCTGGTTGGCTGCGTCGGCTGGTTGGCTGCGTCGGCTGGTTGGCAGTCGATGTTTGGCCACTCATCCGTGTACGAGTATCCAGGCTCGGTATTAATGTTGATAAACGATGCAGTTGTCATGATCAAAGTGATAAAACATACATTCAAGTTTGTCATTCAATAGGTACAGTATGTTTTATTGTGTCACATGCATACAATGTATCAGACATGGCATTGTGTGTCTGTTTTCTATATTCACTATACTGTATAGTGACATTGTGTGTGGCAGATCAGAGTTCTTGTCCTCATCCAAGCAGATGCCTTGCATTGAGGATCATCTTGTCTCCACGATTGATCGCTTGAATGACTCTAAAAAGATCGAAATAGATAGTCACATCCATGTGGCTGTCGATAACTTTCTAGCTAATGTGCGCTATCGATTTCTCGCGAGTGACGGACCCAAGCTGCCTGTGGTCACGGATACAACACCTCTTATGTATAAGTGAGTTGTCTACATTATTTACATGTATATATGTGACACACCACCCCAAAATCACTCATTGATAGTTTTGGATTTTTTGATATTTTTAAGATCAACCAAATATGTATTTTGAATGTATTTTTTCAGTTTTACTTGTAAAATAAATGCTGAGAAGCATCACGGAATGGTGCATCATAATATATCTTTTATCTTGAGATTTTTTTCACTATCGTGTTTGCCCCACGTGTTGTAACTGAAGCTAATTTGTTTGTTATTATAACGTTATAACGACATTGGTTGGCATTGTAATTGACCAGGGATGCCCGGGACTTTTGGTCACCATGGTAATCAGCGTATTTCTCACCCATTCTTCACAATTTACTTTCTCAGTGCATAAGTTATTCAGAATTAATGCCTTGATGATAGTTACTGATAAATATTCAAATTTATCTACCTTTTATCTACTGATAAATACTGGATGTTTTTGTAAACAACAGTAACAGTATGTACCATGATGACAATGGATATTTGTGTAAACAACAGTAACAGTATGTACCATGATGACAATGGATATTTGTGTAAACAACAGTAACAGTATGTACCTATGATGACAATGGATATTTGTGTAAACAACAGCAACAGTATGTACCTATGATGACAATAGATATTATTGTAAACAACAGTAAGAGTATGTACTGGACTATGTTGTGAATGCACAGTTACTTTGTCATCCCTGAGAGCCACGTGGGCAGCATCGAGTTGGAAGAGACAATGATGGATCAACAAGGCCAGTATGTCATGGCCACTAATGGCTGGATAATGGGTGACAATCCACTCAAAGGATTTGCTGACCCTCCATCAGGTTGCACCATAATTACATACATTACGTAATACAGTGAATTCAACTATATTTGAAGTCTTGCTTCATACATGAATGAATGCTATTCTCGATTTATCTTGCTCTCACTCATCACATGCATGGGTAAACAAATAAATCAGGCTATGCAGTCTTCCTTCACTCACCACTCGCCGCATCTGTCCTTTTGCAGATGGTAATGCTGGTAATGTGTACTTGAGACGTGAACTCATCAACTGGGGAGACAGCATCAAGTTGCGCTACGGAAACTGCCCAGCTGACTCGCCATTCCTCTGGCAATATATGGCGGACTATGTTACCCAGACAGTCCAGGTTTTCCATGGTGTGCGTTTAGATAATTGCCACAGCACTCCGTTACATGTGGCTGAGGTACGTCATCTCTGAAGGTCGTGCCCTTGCCCTTTCAGGACATTCTCATTGGATTTGATATTATTTACCCATATTGTTTTCAAATATCTTAGTTGTTGCTTGAATATCTGAAAATAAAATAAATTTTTGTGTTTTTTTTTTGTGAAAAACACATTTCATGAGTGTGATGAACAAATAATGTTTAGGTTTAAAATTATTTGGAAAAGTAATAATAGTTAGGCCAATATATTTTGCCGATGCAAATTTTAATTATCAGGACACTATAGGGCATTTGTCAGTAAGAGGTCACTGGATGTGGCAGCATTGTTATACATTCATTTTATGACTTGTAAGTGAGAATGTTTCTTGTATTTTGTTGTAATTTGTCAGTAAGAGGTCACTGGATGTGGCGGCATTGTTATACATTCATTTTATGACTTGTAAGTGAGAATGTTTCTTGTTTTTTATTGTAATTATTAATGAGTATTATTAAGATACTGTGAGTGATTTGCTGTTGATTTGCTTTCGTTGATTTTTCAGTGGGTGGAGCTGTTGTGAGCCCTGGGTTGATGCTTGATGGCTCATACATAAATACAGAATAATTGTGACTGTCACTGTAGTACTGTGGTCATTAATGTCAAATGCCCTTTATAACCACTTCAGTACATGATGGATGTGGCGAGGAAGATCCGCCCGGATCTCTATGTTGTTGCCGAACTGTTCACCGGCAGCGATGCTATTGACAATGTCTTCATCAATAAACTCGGCATTAATTCATTAATCAGAGGTAGCTCATGATTCTCTAGTCATTAACACTTTATACCACTAGAACCATTGTCCACCTGTCACTTTATATTTTATTTCTCCCACTATTAACACTTTATACCTCCAGAACAACTGTCAACCTCACACTTTATATTTTATTTCTCCCAATATTAACGCTCCATACCTGCAGAACAACTGTCTACCTCACACTTTATATTTTATTTTTTCCCAATATTAACACTTTATACCACTAGAACAACTGTCAACCTCACACTTTATATTTTATTTCTCCCAATATTAACACTTTATACCTCTAGAACTACCGTCCACCTCACACTTTATATTTTATTTCTCCTCTGCTCTATGGACCATACTTCGTATTGCTCGTACTATCTGATGTCTAGTCAATGCTGTCTGGTTGTTAGTGTCTTAAAACCGAATCACGATTGATCCACTGATTCACTGATTCACTGCTGTGATATCTACCAGAGGCAATGAGCAGCAACGAGCCTTTTGACTTGGGCAGACAAGTGCATCGTTTCGGTGGCTCACCTGTTGGTTCTTTCATCCAGCCAAACATCAAGCCTATCATGCCGAGTGTGGCTCATGCTCTATTCTATGATCAGACGCACGACAACAACGCCACCATTGAGGTATTTCACATAAATATCAGTAATTATTACTGTGTAGGTATGTAGCTAATGTTACTGTGTAGATATGTAGCTAATGTTACTGTGTAGATATGTAGCTAATGTTACTGTGTAGGTATGTAGCTAATGTTACTGTGTAGATATGTAGCTCATGGCTGGGATGTAAATGTGGCCTGTGTTCGACCCTAACCTTCGCAGTTTGGCAGGTATTGCCCTTGGGTTGGTCTCAAACAGGTTTGTTCGGGGTATCATCATCCATGCAGTGGGGGGTTATTTCTGTTGAAATTTGTATATTTTCTTCATTTTTCTCAACTACCGCTTGGTGTAAAGCTTTGCCATTTGGGTTCGTCCTATTCAGATTTGTTCGGGGTATTGTCATTGAAGCAATACGAGGTAATTTCTATTGAAGTTTGTATTTTTTCTTTAAAAAATCTTCACAACCGCATGGTGTAAAGCTTTGCCATTTGGGTTCGTCCCAGTCAGATTTGTTTAGGGTATGGTATTGAAGCGATTACTACGAGGTAATTTCTGCTGACTAGTTTGCAATCTCAACTGAAAAAGCTTGTTAAAAACCAGCTATTTTGTCATAAATATTTTATTGTGCATAACGTCCGTCCATCGCTGCATGTCGACCTTGGTTATTCCACAGTGCTATCTATTTCCATTTGATTTGATCAAATGCTGTTGATAATGGCATTAATCTCCAATTACCATAGATATATAAATAAGCTCCCTTTGAACTGTGTATTGCTATACAATATAATTTGTCAAGTCATAGCCTCTATTCAAAAATTAGTCATGAAGAAAGGTTACATGTAGTAATATAGTATAGTTGCTCTTTTTTAAATGAAATTGCTTCCTAAGTGATTCTCATAGTGTGACATTGTGGAAGACGAATGTCATATCAGTTGCAACAAGTTTTGGCACCACTCGGACGATTCCCTAATATTTATGAATGCTTTTAATGTTCAAGAAGAGTGTTTTCAACCGTCGGCTTTTTATTTCAGTATCTGAATGAGTGTTTTAAGGCCTGTATGGCGTCATGTTTCAATGGAGCATTTGGAGGCCATTTAGGCCTTTTCTTTTAACATCCGAATGTTTGGTGGCTCCTCTGGGCTTTTGTTTATTTTGGTTACTTTTTAGTGTTTTTTTTTGATTCTTTGACTCTGCAACAGTTGTTTTTGATTTATCTTCAAGCTTCTCAAGTAGTTTTTCATTCACAATATTTAATTTTTTCTTTGTTTTATTTTTTCCAATAGTCAGGTGAGCATTTTGAGGCTTCTTTAGCCTCTTGTTTAGTTTTATAATGTCATTGTATACGGACGCTATTGACGGTAGTAAATGTCAGGTGTTTTCCCTTATAAGTGAGACTAAACTGTTTGTCATAATAACCACATTTATAGGCTAGTATAATTATAGCTTAGCATTATGAGGCCAACACAGCGATTACACAGCGATTACACAGCGATACACGGCGATTACACCGCGATTACACACCGATACACGGCGATTACACCGCGATTACACAGCGATACACAGTGATTACACAGCGATTACACAGCGATTACACAGCGATTACACAGCGATTACACAGCGATTACACAGCGATTACACAGCGATCACCTAATGATAACACATCGATTACACAGCAATTACGTACTGATACATAGCGATTACACAGCAATTACACAGATATTACATAGGGATACACAGCGATCACACGGCGATTAAACAGAGATACACAGTGCTTACAGAATGATTACACGGCGATTACACGGCGATACACAGCGATTACATTGCATTTACACAGCGATTACATGGCGATACACAGCGATTACGCAATGATTACTCAGCGATTACACGGCGATACACAGTGATTACACGGCGATTACACAGCAATTACACAGAGATTACATGGCGATTACACAGCGATTACACGGCGATTACACAGAGATTACACGGCGATTACACAGAGATTACACGGAGATTACACAGAGATTACACAGCGATACACAGCGATTACACAGCAATACACGGCGATTACACAGAGATTACACGAAGATTACACAGAGATTACATGGCGATAACATGGCGATAACATGGCGATTACACGATGATACACGGCGATTACATGGTGATTACATGGCGATACACAGAGATTACACGGCGATTACACAGCGATTACTCGGCGATTACACAGAGATTACACGGCGATTACTCAGAGATTACACGGCGATTACACAGAGATTACAAGGCGATTAGACAGCGATTCGTAATTGGCCAATTCTTATCTAATCAACAGTTGCCTATCGGCGTAGTTGCAATAATAATATAATAGTTCACATGATGGAATTGATGCAGTATTTACTGAGATATGCATAAAATTCTAAATGGTACGTCTTTTATTGAAGAGTTTATAATTATAATATGCTTCTCCAGACTGATCAAATGGAACTTTAGCAAGCCTGGTGAAACCTGTTACAAACATAACACACATACAGACGCTCATTTATAAATAAATTTAATTAGTCTCAATGAGAGCGCTCCTTGTTTTTTCCCTTGTAATTAAAATATTCCCTAATATTTCCAGGTTCACTCGGTGTATAACGTTCTACCTATGGCTGCACTCATTGCCATGGCGCACTGCGCAGTTGGCAGTAACCGTGGTTACGATGAGCTCGTTCCTCATAATGTTAGTTTGAGCTATTAAATGGAAACAGGCACATGAGAACTAAACTCTCAAACTCAAACTCAAAAGGTTTATTCGACCACTATATATGCACAATATTTACATTACACATGCATTGTTACAATACGCATAGGTCCATTTTGTAAATCAAGACAGTCAATATGAATGGTAGACAGTGTTGGAAGGAAATACACGTATAAGTATGATACTTATTACATGTATGCCCTATTTAACTGAATGACAGAATTTTACTAAAATATTAACATTGTGTTAGTAAGTGTAATTATCAGAATGGTCAGGTCTCAAATTTAGATTCATCATTGCAGTACATGAAGTTTTTTATGTGCATTGAATTTTTGATTGAACTCGAATAATTTTTATCAGACATTCTGTCATATGTACCATTTTTCAATATTTTATGCGGCTTTTAAAAATTCTGGTGAGATGTGATGAATCCAAAATTCCCCATCTATCTGAATTTATGATTTACCATCATGTGTCAAGTTTCATGTATTATTAATGTGTTCTTATAAGCAAATAAAAGTGGTGACACCAGAGATATCGATCACAAGCTTTCACAGGTTAGAACATTCTTCATCGGGTGAATGATGGAACATCTGTATAAATCTAGCTATAATTATATAGGGTAGATGTGAGTGTGAAATGCTGGACGGCTAATCGCGGTAATGGGCTAGGAATCCTAAATCCCTATTGAGACCCTTATCAACACAGTCTAATTTGGTGATCATTTTTAATTCATCAATGTCTCTGTCCAGTTTACTTTTGTAGTTCCGTGATTTGACAATGGTGACTTGGAAGTTGTCGACTATAGCGTGGTCAGGTCTTGAAAAGTGTTCACTTACGGGCTTGAATAGGTTTTTTTTTGTCTCTGATGTTTTTTCAGTGATTATTCATTCTTTTGCGTGTAATTTCATTGGGACCCATGATTGAGATGGAGTTGTTGATGGTTGGACACGTGGCACATCTGGAACCATTAAATGGTTAAGTTCCTTCGTAGGTGTTATTAGTCAACTGGCTCGTGACAAGTATCTGCTTGAGGTTAGGAGGTTTGCTTGCTGGTGATGAATCGTTCTGGAATACATTCTTTGAGTGTAGCGTCTGATTTCAGTATAGGTTGTAATTTTTGATGATCTTTTGGAGATGTTTTAGTAGTGGGTTGTATGTGATGACGAGCGATGTTCTCTGGTGTGTGGAGTCTTTGTTCTGTAGGAGGTTCCTTCTGGGTGTTTTGAGGGCTCGATCAATTTGTGGTTATACCATTTTTTCTTGGTATCCAAGGTTGAGGAAGGCCTCCTAAGATGAGAAATATGATAAGCTAGATTTTCTTTATTGGAGCAGATGCGGCTGTATCTTAAGGCTTGGCTGTATATGATGGACTTGTTGGTGTGTTCAGGGAGGTAGCTGTATGGGTGAAGCGATATATAGATGTCTCTAGTTTGTTGTTGGGGACTTCACTGTGGTATCCAAAAATTGACAGCTGTAGAAGAGCTGTCAATGATGAGCTTTTCAATCAACAATTCCACCGCAATTTAGGGGCCAAATGGAATAACACACTTATAACATTGGCTCATCTATTGTTAATGTCTTCTTACTGACACACATTTTAATATGGGCAGATACAGTGACTAGAATTGATCGACATATCCTCTTATAATATTAGCTCATCTATTGTTAATGTGTTCTTAGTAACACACATTTTAATATGAGCAGATACAGTGACTAGAATTGATCGACATATCCTCTTATAATATTAGCTCATCTATTGTTAATGTGTTCTTAGTAA
>WURV02228943.1:0-10039 GCA_011762755.2 Epimenia babai | reverse complement strand
AAGATATTTTATAATAAACCATTCCACGACAAATCTTTCTCAATATTCAAGCACGAAAATCTTGCTCATTTCCTATTCCTATTCCCTGGTATTTTAATCATATGAAAGACAGCCCATTATTATTATGCATGTACATAATAGTTAATGTATTGTCCTATTAGTATAATGTAATAAACCGTATGATCATGGTAGGCTACAGTTCCAAGGACTTTACTTGATAAATGCCATATGGTATGCATGTTACCGAGTGATGTTACCAGCTGATGCTTATGCGTATGTCACGGTATGCAACAGTACCGAGAAGTAAAGTTAACGACTACCACAGGGTATGCAATGTTACCAGGAAGTGATGCTGACAGGTAGCAAAGGGTATACATTACACAATGTTACTAAGTGATGTTGATATTGACAGGTACTATGCAATTTTATCAGGTAGTGTTGACAAAATACCAAATGTTAATAGGGGGGTTGCCTATGTGGTTCTTTCAATAGAGAGAAATATACCTCTGAGGGGACTCGAACCCACAAATTGCACATAAGGTAGAGCATCAGACTGGTTATCTGGAGGTTGTGGGTTTGAGTCCCATCAGAGGTATAGGTCTGCATTTCCCTTCAAAATACTCTATGGTATACCATGTTCAAAAGAGGTAATGGTCGCAAGTACCTCTAATGGTATGCAATGCTAGAAGTTAATTTCACGTATCTACATAAATGGTATGCTTATCTAGCGTCTAAAACTTACCTTTTCGTCAGGAAGACAGTTTCCAAATGAACCAAGAAGCAGAGGTTCTTTCTTAATAGCTTCCGTGTATTCGGCAATCTGAAACCTTCCGTTGTTATCACTCGTCTGAAATCAATTAGACATCCAGATACTTCAAATGACAATGACGCAAACATAGACGCGAAGTAACGTAACCAGAGTGGTTCATGACTGACAGTTTTCGCGCAGTCTCGGAATGTCAAACCAAAAATCACCGCAATAAAAGTAGATTGATTTACTGATAGAGTATGGTTTCGTATTTATCAATCTGATTGAGTCACCAGCGTGGAATCCACATCAAGTGTGCTCGGAGGGCATGCCGCATCATCCAGGATGATGCGAATAGAACTTGAGTCTTGCTTCACAAAAAGTAACACCTTGTTATGAGATAGCTTTGGGCAAATAGACAGTTTCCTAATAGTTTCAGTTTCGGTCGTTTTTGTCTTAGACCTTGTATTTATAAAAGTCTCCTATTCATGACAAATAAATAATTAATGCGATTTTGCTTTAACAACTTGTAATAATACGCATTTGTTAAAACACAAATCTGAATGGTTGTGAACAGCTGACCATGCATCACCATCGGTAACAAACCAAAAAGTTTTGTCCTATCAAAGGTTGCCAAATAAGTGGCTGGGAATGGATAGGCAAACACGTTACGATGCACTCATTTTATATCTGAGGTCTCAATGTTTAACTCGGTCTTCTAATGGATTTTTAGATTTCCTGGTAAATTACTTACGACTTTTTTGATGGCAGTTTCCACAAGATCTTTAACTCCCTCATCGGGATCTTCTTCTGTTTGCGGCTAATCGCAAAGAAACGGAATATACACAGGGTTAGGTGTCTGGTAGATCGATGAAAGAATTTGTTAACATTGAATGTGTGGATGTATCTGTCGGTGAATGTATGAATGGATTGGTGGATGGATGGATGAATAGTTGGATGAATGAATGGGTGAATTGTTGGATGAATGGATTGGTGGATGGATGGTTGAATGAATGTTTGGATAAATGGATTGGTGAATGGATGGGTGAATAGTTGGTTGAATGAATTGTTGGATAAAAGTATAGGTGAATAGTTGGATGAATGGATTGGTGAATGGTTGGTTGGATGAATGGATTGGTTAATGGTTGGTTGGCTGAATAGTTGGATAAAAGTGTGGGTGCATAGTTGGATGAATAGATTGGTGAATAGATTGGTGAATATTCGGATGAATAGATTGGTGAATGGATGAGTGAATAGTTGGATGAATGGATAGGTAAATAAATTGGTGAATGGTTGATAAATTGATGTGTAAATGGTTGGTTGGATGAATGGTTGGAGTGATTATCTATGAGCCATAAATAGCATAAATGAGCAGTGGGGGCGTGGTGGAGTTGTTATAAACAACATAAGTTTTTACAAGTTCGAATCCGCACAACCAGGGGATTCCCTGCATTCACCACACGAAATGAGCAAGATTTTCATAGAAGTGGGCTCGGATGTAACAAGCAATTAATCATGCATCTGACACTACCATCCATGAGGTAGCACTTAAATCTTGCCTTTCCTTTCTTTCTCCAGACAATCATTAGTTTAACGGTTCGAAAGACTCATAGGTGCTTACAAAAATAATAGTTTAATTATGTGCCATCCAAAACCATCAAAGTTTGAAAGCCCGTGTCTAATTTGGTTAAGTTTTTTACATATGTTAACGAAGAAACATTCACTGTAGTTAAAAGATAGATCTTGCTGGTATCCTTAAGTATTCTACTCATCCAACCTTTGGCAAACTTGTTTTGAGTAAATGGAACATCTCTTCCCTGGTGATGTAGCCATCGGCGTTCAGGTCATAAACGTTGAAACAATCTACAATAAACGTGTTTAAATAACAGTAAAAACACTCAAGATATTAGTTGGTGTTGATTCGGTATATAACAGTTTTTATAATATTAATAATAAATAATAATAAATGATTTATTTGGAAGCCACCATAATAACTTTTATGTCTTAAAGGATACATTTCGTAAGGTAACAAAATGGTATTGCATTACACAATTACTGCAGATTTAATAAAATTTAAATCTCAGCCTAATACGACAATATTCCTAAATACAATTCATAGCCAAAAACATAACCATTAGTATAACTTGTATGGAGAGATATATAAAGATAAAAGGGTAGAGGTTTTTTCCTGTGCATTTCTCTCCAGCTATTTATAGAACGACATTGGCTATCCTAATTACCATCACATAAAGATAAAGTACAACATTTATAGACTGCAAGTATCAGCCAACAGAGGCTCTCAGATGCGTTTTACAATGAAATGTTTTTTTACGCTATTCAGCGTATATACAATATCACAGATATAGTGTATTGAAACCCCTAAAAACTATATTTAAGGGCATAGAGCTATAAAAAAGCAAAGGTAAAAAGATGAGTTCTGATAGCTTTTTTAAACAACTCAAGATTGATAATTAATGGAGTGGTTGCGGGAAGGTTGTTGGATCCACCTTGATAAAACATCATTCACCAATAGTTTCAATTTCAATCTATTTGCTGATCGGTTGCCTTGGCGACCAAGAACATTATCTAATTCATATGGCAAGCAAATAAGAAAAATGAAATGATTGTCATTTGGTAAATAGCATAGCGGGATCGGATGTTTATACTTATTGGTGTCTCGGGGTATTCATTCCTGAAGTTACCATAAGCAATACTCAACATGGCTACCACGTCAATTCCTGACTATTTGTAAACTGTAAATCACAATATCCACGGTCGATACTGCAAAAGTGACAACATTGATTAACTCAATGAAATCCCACAATGAAATGTGGATAGATATTAGCAAAACCACATTTTTCTAGTTTTTCATTTAAAAAAATTATTCGCGATAACTACCACGCACATTTGATCTGTTCATCTATCGTGCCTTTGAGGAAGATGTCCAGTCCGTGTATCCACTCTAGTTGGTTAATGTAACTGTCATTGTCAGTGTCGAACACTTTAAATACTGAAAATATAGCAGATAACGCACGTAGATAGGTATGTTAGGTATACACCTTAATTAGTACGATAAAGGTGATAATGAGTTCCCGTGACTTTGTGAGAGTAAATTTCTTTTCTATTTGGTTGAAAAGATGGGCCTACTACCTACATCATTTTTCAATATCAACTGCAAACATTCCATTTCCTATTTATGCATGAATAGGCGGAGATAGACCAATTGTCTGGGCCATGATTTGCTCATTTCGAAGCAACACTAGACTATGGTCATGGCATTGAATTGTTCTACCTAATTTATGTTGGGGAAAACACTATAGTGCACACCACGTAGTCCAGGACTCCAGGTTAACAGTTGACTATCGTCCATACTAGCTAGCTGGCTATGTCGCATAGTCCACTACATCCGTCATACGTAACCACGTACAATGCGATCACAATAGAGTGGAGAATACAATGCTGCGAGGTACAGTGCCGTGAATATTTGCCACAGAGAAATGAAGCCTATACATAACTCCTCTAAATTGGCTACAGTACCACATTTTCTCTGTACTACTTAGTAATCAGTACATTTTCTCTGTACTACTGAGTAATCAGTATTCACTATTTGGATTTTTAAAATGCAGTTAGCAGGCAACAGTTCAATGCCTGGAACTAGGCATATGAAAACGGTGAGTGACAGTGGTAAGTTGGTAACCTCTATCGAGTAAAATGTCTTCTGTCATGGCAAATGTTTTGTGTAGCCATTCTCTGAATGTAGGGCGGTCAATTTTCGGACATTCCTGTTGCACTGAGTTTGCAATGGCTCGGTGCATAGCCAATAGAATATCTATTTCTTGTTTGCCGACTGAAAACAAGTAACAAATAATAAAAATAGATCAATGTTTTATTTCAATAAAAACAATATATGTATGTATTTCTAAATCAGTGCATTGTAAGCCCTCCCCGAAAGTGTAGTATCTATAAAGACAATAAATGGATTTAAGAAGGCACTGGACAATTATTGTGAGAAAAAGCAACTGAAGACTTAGGTGAAGTATGATATAAAGGATGTACAGACACCCAACGGCATTCGCGTAAGGAACCCCTCCATGGCATTAGGCGGGAAAGAGAAGCTATAGCTCGATCATAGACCAATTTCTATCAAATCTATTGCAACACATTCCCTGAAACTGGAAGTTTGTAATTAAAAAGTTGAATAATTTAGGAAGAAATTGGAATAATGAATTTCAAATAGAACCAACTTACAATGCGTTTTAGTCGCAAGTCGTTCGGCTAATTTAGAATCCTCTTTCTTAATTTTTATGTAAGTCATCTTTTTGCAATAGCGTAACTTAACTCGTCCAAATGTAATCACACGTAAATTTATAAGTTTATAAAGATATTTTTGGCGATTTTCTCTGACAGCAGACGATATAAACTTCCTGGGTATCCATGACAACAAAGAATGTGATTCCCAAGAAGATTTTATCATAATAACAAAATAAACAGAACGTGATAGTGCTGGTTTATCCTGGTATAATGATAGAAAAAATTATTGAAAGTGTTTATGAGGTATATATTGAGGTAATATTTTTAACCAATTGTCTGTTGTGTTAACATTAGTTGCAAATCAAAATGGCTGACGCTGATTCACTTCACGATGTCAGTTCCGATTTAGATAAAGATTCCAGCGCTGTTGAAGCCGATGCAGAAGATGAAGCAGCCTCCGGCGATGGGTAATAACTGTATAACTTATCAGCTACCTTGCTCTAGTTGCTGAGGCCTTTTACAGGTCGAAAACTTATTTATTACTCAAGTAAGAATATTTTATTATCTCCCTTTCCGCATGGAGGTGACATTAACTTGCTCTGGACGAGTACCATGAATGTATATGTAAATTTGCATGCTCTCAGGCATAAATAAAGACTTTCTAGCACAATGAAACGCAGATATTTGAGAAAACTGTAAAGAAAATATAATTATTCTGTATGTTATTGTGAATTAACTCTCACGAGTTTGACTACAGAGTTAGTTAGATATAACAGATATAACAATATAGTGATGAGTATTTATAGGTTATGAAGTAGCTCTGACAGTTTCATATGTCATCCCTGTAAGACTAACCATATACTTAACACGTTATTTCATGAAACCTGATGATATACTTAATAGTATCAGTGGCAACATCGACATTTGTGTCTTGTAAATAGCGTTTCCAAATATTGCCAGAATTTCATTCTAGGGTTTGCAAGATTGAAATTTTCACGAGATTCGCGAGATATCTCTGGATATATACTTAGAAGTGTATCCACCTTTTTATTTTAAGCAACAAAGAGCTGATTATATGGCTATTTGTTCAGTATAAGTGTTGCTTCACTGTAAATATTTTCAGAGTCATTATAATAATGTCTGACAAAATGATGAAATAAGAAATCAAGAGTTACAAATGGTAGTGATGATATTGTACGACAATAAGCACGCCATGTGATGATATTGTACGACAATAAGCACGCTATTTCAAAGCAAATTGAAGCTCAAAAGCCCCACTGACTACCGGATTTTCTAACTTGATGTAATATCTGAACCATCCATTGGTTATCATCAACCGTTAAACCTTAAGGGCGTTAACCATGGAATCATTCGCACATATCCTCACTCCAAAATGAAATTTAATGTACAAATTTGTATACTCACTTTAACCTGTAACTATTACAGTTTTTCACCAGTTTTCCAATAAAAAATTAAATAAATAAAATCACAATAAAATATAAAATAAATCATATCAAACACGATTTATAATTTTATCATTTATAATAAATAATTATGTCTGCTCATGCAGTGATATCAATAGCAGAAAGCAATCATAATTTTTTCAATACTTATCGTTTAATATTTTGATATTTCACAAGTAACTGCTATGTAACCAGAATAGCACCATGTTACCTACTACTCTAGCTACTACACAAAATGTAAAGCAATTAACCGACTAATGAGTATTTATTAATATTGAACAATATCCTGGTACTACTCCAAATTCAAAGGATTGTTTTACTGTTTCTGTAGTCCGATGTTTACTCTGTTTTACTGTTATTACACCAAGTATCGCCATGGCTGGCAAATGATTATAATCAAGTCTAGTACATTAACCCTCTCCATGCTGTTGTCAAAGAATTTCCATTCATCTACCAATGTAAAATGTAGCCATCAGTGTCCAAAGGGTTAAGCTAAATAATCCAGCGTTCAGTATTTGACACGGAAATCAACAAAACAATATGGCGCACTCAATTTACGAATTGCAGACTGCCGACTACAGTAAATTTCTCATTTTCCCATAAAATAGAAATTTTAATATATTTATAATATTTGGTCTCAATATCGACCCACAATGCCCGGATTACAATATCGTGATTTTTGGCCGAGATGGGATTTCAGGATCCTGGTATTGGGAATCCTACTCATGAATTACACCGGACTGTGAATGTTGCAGACAGATCGATGTAAAGTATTTGGTGGATCGATAGCCAATTAAAAATATGTTAATATTCCTCGTTGTAAATGGTTTTATATGTATATATATGTATATAGGTTGTGGTTATGAAAGTCACTATAAAAAATTTACATGCATAATAATGTTTATGTGAAATTTTTTATATCTTGAATCAATTTTGTCCGGCAGTTTGGAGCCAGCATCGAGAAAAAAAAGCAAGAAAAAGCGTCGCAAGCCGAAAGACACGGAGCGGTCGAGCGGTGACTCGGATGGTCAGGTGGTACACAACGAGCTACACGCGCACCATCGTACGTTGACCTTATGTAACGACTTAGAGAACTCTCCGTCCGGGGTGGAGGCCGACTCCGAGGGTCAGGCATCCGCTTCGCAGTCCACTAACGAGCTGAGTAAGGTCCAGTCACCGGGCGACGGGGCGGCGGCTGCTGGGGCAGGCGCGGCGCACAACGCCCGACAGGTTACTGATGGCGTTGAAAACAAGGTGATATATGTTAATTTGATAATGGACGTTTTGTAGTACTGTGCGAGAGGAGGCTGAAATGTTCATGGGTTTGATAAGAACGACCCAAATTAGACAATTGACACTTTTAATACATCGAGACCAGTCATTGTGGTGACCAAGCGCCCAGTTGTTTCCGGTGTACTCACATTTATTAATAATTTGTGCAGTCTTACCTCGTACGTACTGCAGCTTTAGACAAAAATGGACAGAATTTGGCACCCTGGTGTTATCAGTATCTGGTTAATGAAAGGCTTAGCCCCAAAGGACACCCATCCTGATATGGTGAATACATTAGGCGATAATACTCCTGCATTATCCACATTTGGCTGGCAAACGATATCGAACCAATGATGATGGCATAAGTGCCCTCGAGCAGTTTTAGTGATCAAGATATGGGCATCAATACCACGGGTATCCAAGCACTGCAACATTATTGGACTAAGTGTGTAGAGCGCGAGGGGGACTACGTTGAAAAATAGCCACCAAATAATGTCATCCAAAAAAGGCATCATGGTCGACCTATGAACTTTTCCCACCTCCCTTCATAATTAGAAGAAATGTTCAGCCAGAGGCTGGAGGTCATGGGTTCGGACCACACCAGAGGCGAGGTTTTTTCGCTCATGTATCTCAAGTTAACTATAGAACAGCGATGGCTACCCCACCTTACCCTCGTTAGATGTCTTCTCGTTGCACCACGGACCGTGGTTCATTCGTTAAACTCCGC
This sequence comes from Epimenia babai, assembly GCA_011762755.2. Taxonomy (NCBI): domain Eukaryota; kingdom Metazoa; phylum Mollusca; class Solenogastres; order Cavibelonia; family Epimeniidae; genus Epimenia; species Epimenia babai. Next base: position 1,578 of record WURV02228943.1, on the reverse strand, counting down.
TTCTGTACACAGCAGTCCATGAACCTGGCTGAGCTCCAAAAGATCCAGAAAGCCCTGTCCCTGCTGAACCACCAGGAGCAGACAACGCCAAAGAATCTGGAGGAGGCCACGAAGAAGCGCTACCAGTTCTGGGAGACGCAACCTGTCCCAAAATTCAGTTTGTATCAAACCGCAATACTTCAAATATTCATTACAGAAATGTGGAAACATGTGGAAACTCTGCCGATGTATCCTTGGATGTTTTCTCTTCTGCTTTCTTTTCCCATTTCCTTCCCAGTATATATACTATATATGTCACCCCCTCCTAACTCCCTTCCCTCTACTCATTACAACTGAGAAATTATATCATTTATCTATAGTGCCTCTTCAACTATTAGTTATCAGCGACACTTTACAATGATAATACAACATGGTATACACAAAAAAATGAATAGAAAATATAATGGTATGTGACAAGTAAAGCGTAATTGGCATGAAACGGTGAAATTACGATTAATCTGCTCTACCTAAAAGATATAATAGCCTAAAAATACTAACATGCGTGTAGTAGACTAAAATCATAGAACTAAATGGTGTACTTTTATAGGAAAAACTTGTGTAAACAATATCATATAATACTAAAAGTTAAGGTTACACCTTATTGGCTGACTCAGGTTAGCATTAACGCAAATTTTCGTGTACCACCCCACAATAAAGTCTGCCCGGCGAATCTTTCTACATACACGGTCCATTGGTGCTTTCTCTGCCCTGTTTTGCGGCCAGGCTTGTTCCAGTATATATATATATGGTGTGCCACCATACCTGCCCATTATACCCCGAAGGAGTATCCCTGTATGCGAAAACTTGTGCTAATCACGACCTTAGTCAATGAGGTGTTACCTGTAATCTACGTATTTAAAATGGTGATCACCGAAGAAAAGAAACCTCAAATGTTTACTTCGCGACATATTCAGTATTGTAATACGGGTGAAGTCTCATCCTGAAGAAATCTTTATCAGCAACATTTATTAATGGTACAGTAATCCTTATGTCAGTTTTATCACTTCTAATATATCGCGATGTGAATACGGTGACGATGTACGTCTCTATAATTATAGCCGACAAAGTCACGTCGAACACGTGTATAGAGGAAGACAAGCCAAGGGACGAGGTGAGACAGGAGCCGTACAACCTCCCGGCTGGCTTCCGCTGGGACACCCTCGACATCAACGACCCCTTCGTTGTACGTGTGAATACTTGGCCTGATATCTACAGGTTTTGTTATTTCAACTAATGATGGGTAGCAATAAAATATCCCAATGGCATTAAACTCATAACCAGAAGGTGGAGGCTTAGAATGTGGGCAAGAACATTGTGTTTTCTGCGGTTGTATCCTTGGGCAAGGTACCGATTGCTCGAGGTACTTTATCCCGATTGCTCGAGGTACTTTATCCCGATTGCTCGAGGTACTTTATCCCGATTGCTCGAGGTACTTTATCCCGATTGCTCGAGGTACTTTATCCCGATTGCTCGAGGTACTTTATCCCGATTGCTCGAGGTACTTTATCCCGATTGCTCGAGGTACTTTATCCCGATTGC
>WURV02228932.1:0-10039 GCA_011762755.2 Epimenia babai | reverse complement strand
CCTCTGCGATAAGCGGTTTTTGAGAAGAAGATTTTTTAAGAAAATGTTAACATCGGACGGATGGACGGACGGACGGACGACGGACGAACTCCGATCAGAAAAGCTCACCGAGCATAAGCTCAGGTGAGCTAAAAAGGTACAGTACGATATATTTGTCTAACTTTTATGTACTATGCAGAGACGCACTGAAGGGTATACGTATTTCTGAAGGGGGAAAATACAATGATACACTTTCCATTCTTGTGCTATATTCCAATTTTTTCGGGCTGAAAGCGCCTTAAACCCCATTGCCTAAGGGGGGTCTGGGTAGCCCTTGCACTGTGGTTCTGTTAGGGCTTTTTCCCTCTGACGTTTGCTGTACTTCAGATGCTTTATATATGATCTCAATGTCGCTTACCCCGCTGTCATCATCCCATTGTAAATAAACATTGACCCATAGACTTTGCGGAGTGTGCGACATATGTAGCTCGTATATAGGCATCTGGAACCAGTGGCGTGAATGGAAAAAGATCAATAGTCTGCCCAGACCCCGGTGGGTTTTTCACACTAGGTGTTTTTCCCCCACCCCTTATAAGTAAGGCTAATCAAATTGTCGTGTTAACCACATAGGCTAGCTTTGTATGGGGTCATAAATGAAATTGGCCTACACAACGATTACTTTGGTAGTCAGCCTATAAATAAAAAAAACACCGGTTGTGATCCCGTTACATCTTAGTCCGAGATATTTTATTCCTATTATCAGTTGGTTCAGCCGTAAGTTAGAGTGGGATTGATTGCTGGTAGCCTCGATAAATCAACGTTCAGAAATTGACACAGCAACTGAATGTAAAATAAAACACGCAGTTAGGTGAATGAACTGAACACATTTACGGGTTTTGACTGTATTTATGTGGACATCTAACATTGATAGGTTTTAGTTTTTAAACGCAGTTCATGAATTATACACACATTTCAGGCACGGTGCACAAGGGAGTACTGAGGGGGTGTATATTGAAGCAGTATACAACATACAAAATATACATAATCAACTGGATATATCAAGTACACGTAATATATACGGTGTATATGTAATATGAATAGGCTTTTCTTATACTCAATCACATCGTCATAAGCACATAAAGACTCCCTTTTTAAAGGGCCGATGATGCCCCTGGACAATGGATTAATCCCATGCTATAGCACATGTGAATTAAAGTGAATCATTTCTACGGAGTAAAATCGTAACAGTCATTCACTAATCTGGATAATTCTTAGTGGTTTGTTATGATTTTTATATATTAAAAAATTTTAAGTGCGCTTTATAACATAAAGGATATTATTTGTAAGATCACATAGTCGGCATAATTTTTCGTTCGCTGGTTGTCGGAACTACATGCTGAGCAGGTTTATGGCTCGTTAACCGGTCAGTAGACGCGCGGTATGATAGCCGATTGTATCCTCCTGCAGTAGTCCGACCATTTCGCGCCGTATCTCGCGCCCATCATGGACCGCTCGCGACGTTCCCGCAGGATTATCAGCGTCGTCATGTACGCCGGCAAGAAGTAGGTCATCAGCGGGTCGTTTCCTTCGAATATGGCGACGGCGATTTTTCTTAATGCCGTGTAACCGGTGAAGTTCGGGTACAATATATATCGACCGCAAGCATTAGCCAATCAAGGCCCACGGGTGTGGTTACTGATGAATTTTACGGCAACGATTCAGCGCCGATACAATAACTTCGACACTTTTGTATCAGCCGTGGGTGACGATGAAACTTTTACTTATTTTGCCTGAGCCACTTCGCTATCAGCTTCCGTGCATTGAGACGTGTACATGATAGGAGCCAGCCTTGCCGATAACAGGCATAGGGAATGCGTTTTGATCAATGAGACATATTTCAGATAATAAAAACTGTGGTGATCCCCAGCAAGTCGTTTAACCTCGATTGCAACAGTAAACTCATCTCCAAGATGGTTAGACACTCGATATCAGCTATGACGGGGTGGTATGCGACTGTCACAGGTATTGTATCTGCACTGAATAGCTTACATTACCTGTAAACCCTATCCGAGAGCCATTATTTGCGCATACAGTACTTGCTGTCTATATTACTTTCTAGTAGATTTTTAAATAGCAACTACGCTACAATCCGTCACAAATCGAAGCTAATTTTTCACGTCATGAGCATGAACACTCGCTGGGCATGACGCGACGCCGGTTTGTAGCATATTTAAGTTATCTGGCCACAGCTCGTCGATGCCTGCTCTAATTGTACGCCCCTTAAATAACGCGCACCGCGACTGAGTTACTCCCCCTCGATACTAACCACACGGGATGCACCAAGCCACGGAGAGGATGATGTCTGCCAGATACTGCGGGTTGCGACTCACCCCCCACCAGCTGGCGGTGAACTGGTTACGCATATTAATGAGCCTGCAGGAACTCGCCCCTGGCAAAATTGAGTTTAACTGACTAAAATATGTATTTACCGAGCCAACGCTAAAAATCAAACAATGAATAAGCTAGTTTCCATGCGAACTTATTAACGGTACTAGTGTCATTTGCACTTATCAATATTTTTTTACCCATGATATACAATATAATAAAAAAAAACTAAAAAAAACTCAGAATTACAGTGAGAATTTTTCTCAATATTCCAAGAAGAATGTTAACTAATTTCATTATATGCTGTGTATAGTCATTATATCATTGTGTATATCGGAGAGGCGAGCTTCGGATATATTTCCTTCATGTCCTGGATTCAAATGACGGTTGTCTCACAAACTAAATGTTGTGATGCGTCTGTCCTGTGTTTATTGATTTGTTTGAGGAAGTGTGTGCTCCTAAGTGACTAACCAGCAAACATTTAGCAGTCCGTTTGGGACATTCTGCAGTCTATTTTTGGAACGAAACGATAAGCTACTTTCGTCTACATAGTCAACCTTGGCATCGTTAAATGTGGATGATGCAGTGAGCAGTGTGTTTCATTGTGGCAAGCTGGAATTTGTAGTGGAAAAAAAAGAGTCTCTCAAAGCGATATCTAAGAGTGGTTTTAACTTAGTAAATGACATCATTTGGACCTAATGACCATGTGTAATATTGCCATTCATTGGTCATTCTATGAATGAAGACCATGCTTAAAGCCGACTGTAACGAGGAAATAGGAGGGATACATACAGAGCTTTTCCACTGCGTTAGATCTGGACGAGTGACTGGCAGGTCTGGAGGCTATCTTGTATATTAATAGGCCAAAGACTGAAATGACACAAAATCCGGGATAGAATCTAGTATATTATTTGCCTACCTGTCAAATGCTACGGTCTCTTTACATTCTAGAAAATACTGTTCTACTTGAAGGCGTTGTGTTAGTGTTGGAAAATGTAACGCACTAGACGATCGAGGAGTATTACCAGAGGAAATATCACATAAACGGGACCATTTTTAGACCAGGGTTACATGACTAAATGTAAATAAAGGGTGTACAATACGGGGCGTGGTAGCTAGATCATTGGATTGTAAAAGCAGAAAATTCTCGTTCAATGATTGCTTCAGCCATTATGAAACTTGTGGAATTCAATTACCGTATATACTCGCCTGTAAGTCGATCCGCCTATAAGTCGACCCCCCTCCAACTTTGGCCGACGAAATCGTGGTTTAGCTCTTGACCCGCCTATAAGTCGAGGATGCAGTTTGAGGGTGCTACCCCTTCTTCAGTCATTCACGGTGATCGGCCACCATTATAATTTGGATGGGAAACTTACCCTATGTTGTATTCTAATAAATATGACGAACGCAAAATATGTTGATTATATATTTATTGTAGTAATATAAGGCCATCTTTACTTTTAACGAGTCCATCATACAGGGAATCATCCTCTGTGCCGCCCAAGACATCTGGAGGTACTGTATCAGTATATTTTTATTGCCCAAAATTTTTAAATTTTGATTGACCCGCCTGTAAGACGGGGGGTAGACTTTAAGGATTAAAATTTTGTCTTTAAAACCGTCTTATAGGCGAGTATATACGGTATCTGATAAAACGCTCCTGAAACTTCAAACAAGGGGCTCCCGCAGGGGATCTGCGTTGCTCTCGGAAAGAGGTTAGGGCATTCGTTTCTCTGACTTCGTTGTGATAATGTTAAAGATGACTGTTGACTATACATTTACACACATCATAAACACATACAGTGCAATGGAATATATTTAAGGTGAAATTTATATACTGTACTGCACTTTAAACCTGTATGCACAGCTTGCCAAATGACTGCTTAGAGTTATATGAGTAACACAGCCATCCGTACAATGTCTCTTTTTCAGTGTATATCAATTTATGTTGCCACAAATAGATTTTGAGCAGTATTCAAGTCAACCTGAGCCACTCGGATGAAATAGAACGAGAAAAAAATTGGTATTGCACGAATTCGAACCCTCGACCTTCTTGCTTTGCAGGACGGTGCTCCGCCAACTGTGCTGTCCCATTGCCAATGGAGTGGATTGCTTTCTGCGGATGTTCCGCGAGGTCGTGTTATAGTGGTCATTGTTGATGTTAGCCTATAACTGACCATTAAGCGCGAAGACAGGCATGATGAAACTGAGCGCTACTGAGTGGTGGTGTTCGATAAGGTAGCGGGTGGGCAGGGTGTGGGTGAAAGGTAGCCACACGATACTGCGGAACACATACTGGTACCCAACGCCCTCGGTAACGAAGCTTGGGTTGGACAGGACCGATGTCTGGTATCAATGCAGACGCCACAAGGTCATTGGGAAGGTCAGCTCTCCAAGGGGCGCGAGCGACACTTGTTTATTTTTTATTTTCTAATACATTGATTAAGCTGAAATCTCATAATTCTATTGGTACTGCTGTCTACCTCGATTATAAATTGTATATCATCATACATTCTGTAAAAGTTGCAAAGTATTGAGGCTAACTATGATGTGATGGCTACCAGGTTGTTAATGACTATTTCTAATTTTACTAGTAGTTGATGTTAGAACAGGGATGCATGTCATCAATATCAATATCATGTCATATCAATACTGTGATACTCTATTTATTTAGTTATAGGCTGATTACCGAGGTGATCATTGTGTAGGCCAATTTTATTGATAACTCTTTACAAAGCTAGCCTATGTGGTTAACACGACAATTTGATTAGCCTCACTTATATAAGGGGTGGGGGGAAAACACCTAATGTGAAATACCCACCGAGCCTGGGCAGACAATTGACCGTTTTCTATTCACGCCACCTACATATGTCGCGCACTCTGCCAAGTCTATTGAAGGTCAATGGTTATTTAAAATGAGATGACGACGTAGCGGGGAGATAAGTGACATAGAGATCATATATAGAGCATCTGAAGCACAGCAAACGTCAGAGGGAAAAAGCCCTAACAGAACCACCCAGACCCCAATGTGCAATGGGGTTTAAGGCGCTTTCAGCCTGAAAAACGCCACAGTTAGTATACAATGAAATGAAATTTTATTGATTTATAGTGCCTTTTTAAATGATGCATAAAATAATTATTAATCATTTCAAACAGGCAAAACCTCTTTAGTGTATAGGTGTACGTAGGACTACTTAAACTCCTATTTTCTATTGTTCAAATTTCCAAATTTTCTAACAAATATAAGCATTTGAAGGACCTCCATTGGCTGCCTGTTTCACAACGTGTCTTATAAGGTTCTGACCTTTGTCTCCCAAGCCTTTAATGAGACTGGTCCGACATATATTAATATGATTTCTGTGCACGTACCCACTCGTCAACTTAGGTCGGCAACTCACTCATTGGCTGCTGTCAAGAGGTGCCGGTTATCTACTACCAGTAGCCGTTGTTTTCGTTATGCAGGTCCTACTCTCTGGAACAATCTTCCATATGAGATTAGAACTGTTCGTAGTCTTTCTCGTTTCAAGCATCGGCTCAAATCATATCTATTAACTTTGCCGTCTTAACTTGTTCTACTAATTCTGTTCTTATGGATCGCCACATTTGATTATTTATTATTCTCCTTTTTTACCGTGAACCGCTCTTTGAGCATGTTGGTCATAGAATCAGAGATGAATATAAATAAATAACCTATCTATTACTATTATTATAATCTACCATAATGTAACTCACCGGGTCGTGATTAGGGTCAAGAGCATCTACGAGGCTCTTGAGGTGTTGGCCATCGTGGACGATCTTATGCTGGACGCTCGGCCCGTGACACATCACAACGAGTACGCGTGCACTGAGTATTTGAAGGCAATGATCCGTGCACGATTTCCAACGCGTGCTCGGCGTACATTTCGGACGACTGTTGTTACTTTTATAATTCCTTATAGAATCCCGTAATATCCCGACCACTAAAGAAGGATCCGACGTCGTGACTATCTCCACGGGCGTCCGATTGCTACCTAAATAACTCCATTCGTCTTCGACTTTTTCGGCTTTTTGATTATGGCATTCTTGCGGCGCGTCGTGACTCAAAGTTTTCTTGAGTTTCGCCGACGTGTTCGTGAAGATAGTTTGAGTATTATCCAAGACACAAGTCGACGGCGCGTCCTTAACGACCGGCGGCGTATCTTTATGTTCTCGAGGCTTAACGTTTCCCGATTCATCGCGACTCGTTTGAGCAACGCATTCGCTGCTTAACGACAGAGAGCCGAACTCGTAGTTACGATAAACGAATGAGATATCCAATATCCTGTTAATGCAGCTCAACGCCGTGAATTGCAGAGATGGACGACCGCGAAGTAGTTCGAACGCCGCGAGGAGAAGTTTGGTTAATTGTAAGAGTTGCGTGTGGCGATCTTCCGGTGATGTGATGGTCTGAAGATGGTCGTAAAAAGTCTGAAAAATAACGAAAATAAGAAAGCGGGACAAAAAGAGAGTTTTATTTCGATTCTCAATATAGCTTATTGAAACAGATTATTTTAGAGGAGGCATAGAGAGGCTTTCGAGGTGTGATCCAAATTGGGGTAAAAGACGACAAACTACGGACCATATATACGAGGATAAGTATACTTATTACAGCTGCTTTGTTTTACAATCTATTATAAGTTCATTTCAACGTCATCACTGGACATTGTTACTGGATCTAGTCACTAGATGCAATCACTAGACTCCATCATTTGATGCAGTCACTAGATATCGTCACTAGACATAATCGCTGGATGCTATCAGTAGATATCATGATGTCATCACTGGATGTAGTCACTAAACATTATAACCAGATATCATCATTAGAAATAGCCATTGTTATGTCACCAGACATCGTCTATGGAGATTGTTACTTAATATTATCACTGGACATAGTCACTTGATGTCATTACTGGTAAATATCACTTAATATCGTACTGAATGTAGTTATTGTATGTTGCCATTGGACTTTTATTTTCATTCATGTATAGGCTGATTACCGAAGTAATTGTTGTGTAGGCTAATTTCATCCATGGTTCTTTACAAAGCTAGCCTATGTGGTTAACACGACAATTTGATTATCCTCACTTCTGAGGATGGGAGAAAAATACCTAATGTGAAAAACCCACAAAGTCTGGCTAGACAGTTGACCTTTATCCATTCACGCCACTGGTTCCAGATGTCTACATACGAGCTACATATGTAGCACACTCCGCTAAGTCTATGGAAGGTCAATGGTTAATTACAATGAGATGATGACATAGCGAAGAGTTAAGTGACATAGAAAGCACATATAGAGCATCTGAATCACAGCAAACGTCTGAGGGAAAAAGCCATAACAGAACCACACTGCAAGGGCTACCCAGACCCCCATGGGCAATGGGGTTTTTAAGGCGCTTTAAGCCCGAAAAACACCACTGTTAGTATACTGGTTAGAGTGGGAATTGAACCAGGGCTCCCTGGATCCAAAGTCAAACCGACTTGCCATTGGATTTAACAACTGCGTGTCGGTACGACTTGATTATCCCATGGGCAGAAATAAGGTGCAGTTTTCCTGCGCCTCTTATCGTCAGATATAGGTAACGCATACACTAATAAATTTAAGATTATAGTTTGCCATCTAACAGAACAATGATCTTACAAAAACAATGGCTAGAGCAACCATGGGAGGAAACAATTAACCAGACACTAGATCGTCATCCTTCTTCAAGTGACAGTCCATGATGCAAAGTTGCAAACCCCCATAATATTTGCTATAAAGGAGAAACTAGATTCAAAATTCTACTTCCTGTTAAAATCGCTAAGTCTTCAGAAAACCCCGGATTACGAAACAAACAGGATGTCCATTTACTATCACCAGACAAAGTTTGATACGAAGTCCGAACAAGAATCCGATTGAAAATTTGGGCACAGTGAACAAGTGTGATCCGGGTTAGGATTAGGGTTAGCGATAGCGTTGCAATATATACTGGAGTCATGGCGGTATATTGGCGGGCGGATCATACTAGTTCACTGTGTGCCAAAATTTGTAACATAACTGTAATTTTGCCACCGTCAAAGAGCCAATGATCGGCTGAATTTTTTCCATAGTAAAGATTATTTGGCGAAGTGAGTTCACTGTGCGATCTGCCTGCCGATGTACCACCATGTCTCCAGTATTTATTCTGACGCTCTCGCTAACAATAACCATAATTCTAGCCCGAATTGCACTGGTCCACTGCGCTGATTTTATAGATACTCTAACTCGAACCCTTTCCCTATTCTTCTCCACTTGTTATAGACAGACACAGACTATTGTATATTATCATTACACATTTCACGTCTCATAATAATCATAATCGTACTGGTAGTCACAATTTCTGTCGATTTGATCTTATCATCAAATCTGACATGTCAATTTTTTATCTATACATGATACAGTCTCTTACGTTGCCCGACCAAGTATTGGCAATAGTTCCCCTTGGATGACATTGACAAGACATATCACGTTTTCTCCGGAATTATCTAGAGTTCTAAGTCGAGCGTCATTTGTTTTTTGTTAGCGCCGTGCGCCCAAACTTTACCAATTCCAGTAACGGGGAATTAACGTGGACCGTGTTCAATACTCATACAGATTAAGGTAACCAATAAATTATTGAATAATTATACAGCTTTCTGTAATGCATAATCATACGAGAATTGTCGCCATGGCGACCCAAAAGTCACGCCAGTTGTCCAATTTAACCCAATAAGAGAGACAACTCAACCAAGTAACTACCTGTCCGAACACAGAGGTGTGGGTTGCCGTGTTAGCGATGTCGTAAATACGAAAATACAAAGGTAATACCTTGTTGACTAACTATATAAGGATTAACAAAAGCTTTCGTATATCAAGTATACTTCATCAGATGCAATCAACTTGCATCATTGCACCTGATGAAGTATACTTGATATACAAAAGCTTGTGTTAATCCTTATTATCTTTCTGTTATATGCTACTTGAATATGCTATGACTTCCATAAGTTTACATATATGTAAATACACTACATAATTATACTCAAATAAAAGTTATAACGTATACCAGCGGCTGTCTCCCATTGTATAAATAGCAATGACGGATTTCGGGTTCAATGGTAAAATTTATTTACCAGTTACCCATCATTTACGTTACTGCAGTATTCTCCCAAAAACGACACCAGCTGTCGTATAGTAAGTCGACATCGCCGACGCCTTTTCGTCGTGTATTCTATCAGCGTATCATATTATAGTCAGGGGGTAATTGCTAAACCGCGACAATAATATGCCACAGAGCTAATATACACAAAACTGATCGGATTATCAGTATTGTTTGCAGTAGATCAACAGACGATATTTCAGTGTCTATACTCATCATCGGAGCTCATGATAGTGGCAGACTGTCTAAACATGACCCAATTATCGCGCAAGGTGTTGCCTTTGGCGCACGAACGAAATGACTGCATTAGTGCAATTGCAGAACCGCGACATAAATTGTGTACTTATCGACCTATACGCCCTCTTTATAAATAATAGCACCATGAAAACGAATTAATGTCAAGAACATTGTCAGGTTATAATAATAATCATAATACATTTGTTTTGGAGGCGCCCTAATAACTAGTATGTCTCTAAGGCGCCTATATACATTTCGTGTGATAACTA
>WURV02228931.1:0-24648 GCA_011762755.2 Epimenia babai | reverse complement strand
TTCTTCACCATCTCTCCCTCCACGTCGAGTAGAATGTCCACGGATTCGTCAAATTCTGAGCTAACGTCACGTTTTTTAGATGTAGATGTAATAGTCAGGTCGATTTCCCCTGGAATAGTGATTATTTCGGTTACCCGTTATAACTGTACATCTTGTAAGACATCAATAAATAATATTTCGGACTTTTTTGCTGTAAAATCATATGTTTATAAAAATGAAAGACTCAAAAATGCGTGATAGTCTTGATTTGGAGACGCAGATTTCCCTTATAATATACGTAGTATTTTTCCCAAATATACTAATAACATCATTACTTTAATCGGCCAAGAAGTGTGGGGTGATATTTTTCAATCATGCAGACAATGACCACCTTTTGGATGTGTGAAAGCTTTTGAAACAATCGTATAAGCAGAAAATATTAGCAAGATTCCGGGGTTGAATAACGAGGACGATTCGCCATGAAAAGAGTTATTACGAAAGTTTCCAAAGGCCATAACTGGGCGATATTGTTTTGGAGTCACAGGTTCTCATGTAATATTAGTAATTAAAAAAATAATGATAGCTTCATAACTTTATCATGTCACGGAGTATGGGGGATATTTTTCGATCCTACATAAAAAGACAGTTTTTCGACCTATAATACTTTTTAAGACAATCTTTGAAGCACATAATAACTTTGAATAATTCATATAACACGAAGGGCTGGTAAAAGTCACTGTTTAGATATGTGTGAGTCTTTTGGCGGTTCCTCGTTTACTACTTATCGTAATATCTTGGTCTATAATAAGAGAGGCAGCTGGCGTAGTGGTAAGAGCTTTTGACTTTCAATCCAGGGGTCCCTGGTTCCAATTCCGCTGTGGCGTTTTTCGAGCTAAAATGTCACCTTATTGTAAACAAACATGAACCTATCACAGACTTCGCGGAGTGTGCGACATATGTAGTTCATATGTAGTCATTTGGAACCAGTGGCGTGGATGAAAAAAGGTCAATTGTATGCCCAGACTCAATGGGTTTTTCACACTAGGTGTTTTTCCACGAGCCCTTGTAAATGAGGCTAATCAGATTGTCGCGTTAACCACAATAATAGGCTAGCTTTGTATATGGGCCAAGGATGGCCTATCACAACGATTACTTCGGTAATCAGCCTATAAATACATACCTAGATAGTCCTTTCGATGACTCTATGGTATCATTGAATATTCAGCGTAAACAAGTGTACTTTTATGGGAAGGCAATTGCTTAACATAATGGTAATCATTCATCGGAAAGTTTTTTAGGTGGAAAAGAAATTTAAAATGTTTATGGGCCCACGCTTCGCTTTGTTCGTAAGCATACTGGCTGTGAATAAAATGTAGAAGAATTATGATCATTTTATTTTTCCCGACATGGACACATCAGATTTTATTTTCAGAACATTTATCGAACTCTGAGAGTCAATTTTTTATTCGATGAAAGATAATACGAATAAAGAGAACAGTGACTACGGCAACTATGAAATATTGACGGTATAATTTGATGAAAAATTTCAGTCGGCTACCCAATGATATGCCTGCCAAATTTTCAGCAAATAAAGCTATACAAATCGCACTGAAACTAGAATAAAAACATACCTGGCTAAAGTGAGCCAAGAGTCTTGAAAGACAACCTAGTTGATGCTGTATAATGGATGGAGATACGTAGAAGATTGTATCTAATGAAAAACTATCAAAATCAAGTAGTGAGTATTCTGTCTAATCACGATTGCTACCGATGGCGACTACGATGATAATTATTGTAGTAAAAAGCACGCAACGCCGCTATAAAAACAAAATACACATCCCGAACCAACCCACTCCGGAAAGTGATTACTGTCGCATCTATATACTCACTCGTTGATATTGCGTTATCAACATCCATCAATGGCCCTTCCATCGAAATATCTGTGAACAACGCATGTTTTAAAGATGTCATAATGAAAGCGTTTGTTGTCGGTCTGTCCATCATTCCATATAAGCCAATATAAGAGTATTTGACTTATTGGTGGATCAATTTTGATAGTGCATTTCATATTCTAAACAAAAAACATATGAATACTTTTGCAATTATTTTGCTATTTTTAAGCAATTTCAGTTATGCATTTCGACTCAAATATTTCTATGGTGATGTCTTAAAGGTCCTCCACTACATCTTCGCATCACAGCGTGTTCAAGACGCGTATCCTATCATCGTCCTCGTCGCCGTTGTGTCATCAGCATTTATGCTCATAACGTTCGCCCGAGGAGCACTAGGCATTTGCCGCAACGATGTTTTAAACCTATTATATTTTAGCCTAAAATTGTCCATTTTTAGGTTAAAGCCGGTAAAAATTATCCGGAAGTCCATTTAATATCTTTTAAAGCAGCCTTACGCCACTACATGATTTTACCTCTCTAATATGGTTATTGCTTTCCGTATTTGCGTTGAACGTCTAACGTCATAATTCGATAACATTACTTTGCACTGAAGGTTGTATGATGATTACCCTCTATTGGGTCAGAGACGCAGTGTGTGCTGAGGACGGCTATGATCAGCACGGCCACCTTCATCTTTTCCATCTTGCGTGAGAGTTCTTATATATTCCGCTCAAATACCTGAACAACCAACAGCGACAATCGCGTAATTGAATTCGTCAACTCTGTCATTTCAAATTGAATTCCCGTGCTACACGCAGAGACAAATAAAATATAGCCTACTAAATTGTTAGGAGACTATGCAACGAAAAATACACACCGTAGTGCCCATTCCGGAGCCAAATCTTTCAGCGATTCTGGGGTAATCCTTCACTCATATTTTCAACATTCTTCTACATTCCAAGTTTTCACAATGATGCATAGGTCGAGCTAAGTATAAATTATGCATAGGTTTTAGTACCAACCACCCCTTGGTATCTCAAAAAGTCCCGGAAAGTACAAATACGCCAAATAAGAAAAATCTTATTGATTATGTCATGGAATAACTAACGCTTCATTGCAACATTTAGTCTGTTGCACACAAAATATAGGTGTCGAACCTTCAAGGATCTAAGGAACAAAACCTGCCTCGTTATATTTATGAAGGTTACTATTAGTTGTGAGAAAATAAATAACTAAAGTATAATGTCATAAAATTATATTTTTGAGACGATAGCTTTTAGGATAATAGAGTTCAGTGATAACAATTGTAACTACTGGAGTATTTATGTCTTGTTTGGATATTTTATGTTAATAAAATTAGGAGTCATTTGTAATGATTTTTTAGCTCACCTGAGCTTATGCTAGATGAGCTTTTCTAATCGGAGTTCGTCCGTCGTCCGTCTGTCCGTCCGATGGTAACGTTTTCTTGTCAGATCACAGAGGAGACAATAAAGAACATAATCAAATGTACGACTGGAGTGGGGTGAAGCCAAAGGCGTATGAACAAAGGATACACAGCTTGGAGAGCTGTAGAAAGTTGCTAAATAGTCAGACTGTCAAAAGGAATTAAGAAAACAATAGGTGGTCGGAAAAATATATAAGGTAGTAGGAACAAAGGAGTGTATACAAGTTACTTTGTAGTTACAGCGCGATTTTGGTCGAGTATTTAATCTGTGTGCCACCTCTACCCACTCATTGCACCTCATGAAGTATACTTGATATACGAAGGCTCGCGTTAATCCTTATACAGTAATTCAACGAGGTGTTACCTTTGTATTTTCATATTTTAGTTAGAAACACATGCATTAAACTATAGTTAGGATAAAACTTCAAGATCCCTTCATGCTCCTGTCTTGTCAATATTTTTTGGTACCAATCGGAACGCCCTCTGTATCTCTTGTATATTTTTGTAACTTCCCTCTAGTGACTTCAGTGATAACTCCAGCGTTGACAGTAACCAACCTCATGGTTGTGTAT
This sequence comes from Epimenia babai, assembly GCA_011762755.2. Classification (NCBI taxonomy): domain Eukaryota; kingdom Metazoa; phylum Mollusca; class Solenogastres; order Cavibelonia; family Epimeniidae; genus Epimenia; species Epimenia babai. Next base: position 20,761 of record WURV02228931.1, on the reverse strand, counting down.
GTTTCTAAAAATTAAGAGACAATGGGTTCTATAAATTTTGAACTTTGAGACACATGAATAAATTAACTTTGGTCCTTGGCATAAAATTCACAGAACTAGTGAGCCACAAAAGTGTTACAAAATCACGAGCTAATAAAAAAACACGTCTGCTCTAATCTGTGTAAGATTTCTAGGTGTATAAAACCTATGTTAAGAAAATTTGAAAATCATGCTCAATGTATCATATCGTCATTAGTATAATATTTTTTGTATTGTGTGATTTCAGTCTTTTCCACCGTCCTTTGTGGTTTCGGGTTTTCCTCGTTCCCACGCACAGTACAGTTAGAATTAGAAGTACAGTAGTAAAATCAGAAGAATTAGAAGAAAAGTCGTCAATCTACATGTGAATATTCCGGAATAAAATTTACGAAAAAAAACAAAGAAGTGGAGTCGAAGTTAAATTATTTTATTTTCCCCTATCGTTTCCCGTGCCCGGCTACAACATATCTAGAGCATATTTTCTACTATTAATCTTCACAAGCTAGACATGTTAGTTCAGTCATCTAGTAGCACCCACCCACGTCTGATCATTTAATATAAATTTTCCGTATTTTACATGTTGATCAATTTCATCCAATAACCCTGACGAAGCATATTACATATGCGAAAGCTCGTTTATGAATAAAATTCATTAGTCTCAAAAGGTATTACCCTTATTTTTCGTTCCTTATTTTTGTAGTTACTCCTTTAATAATATGTACGTAAATAAATTTATTTATAAACGACAGGTCAACATTAATCCATCGTTAAGTTCTAAAAATATTTGTACAATTTTGATTGGTCAGTTGTCGCTAACTATGATGTTCATAATTCCTATGAACGATAAATTTATTACGATTTATTCCCCTACTTATTTCTTAAGCATTGCCCAGTGAAACCTTTTAAATTCAGATACGGCGTTGATAACTCCCGGACTAATAATGCATTTCGAAAGAAAAATGACTTGTATTATAAATAATTTATTGCACAGAATTTCAACACTCAGAAACTACATACAGGGTATAGAGGAACAGAGTGATAAGAATTTTACTCAAATATAAAGATACTAACTTCACCGATGATATTAATTTGGATAAAGTAATCATACGATTCCATCAAATTTGGAATTTATGACCGAATTAAAATTAATTGATGGTAAAATAAAAAAAAATCGGATTCAACGATTTCCTCGCAACTTAATGATCGAATTCACCTAAAAAAATACCGGTTGTAGAAAACATCTCATCTCACGAATGTAAATTCTATGTTCTATAAACATACGTAATATAGCGGAAAAGTTGATATGGAATTATTCAACCCCATGTTGTAGGTTGGGATAGTATTAATTGCGTTTTTTTTTATATATATATTGCGCCGTGTCCAAGGGCTGTGCTCTACCGTGGTCACCATACTCATATTCATAATTATTCGTTTTCGCGACAAATCTCACATTTGGAAACTGACAATGATAACAATAACGATGAGAATGGTAATAACGATGATTATGATCATAATTATAATAGAGAATAATCAAGAGAATAATAATGAAAATGGGAGTGAGAATGAGAATGATATTGATAATGTTAACGGAAACAGAAACGGTAACGATAACCATGACGACGGCGACGATAACGACGACGAGGTCGATAATGTTAGGGGTGGCGATGGAGATAGTTATAGTGATGGATAGTGATGGCGATGGCTACAGTGACAGCGATGGCGAAAGTGATGGCGATAGTGATAGCGATAGTGAATATTGATAGCGATGGCGACGGCGACTTTATTATGATCGTGATCATGATGATGATCATAATTATGATCGCGATCGTGATTATGATTATGATAATAATGTTGATGAAAATGATGATGATAATGGTGATAATATTGCTGATGATAATTATAATGATATTGCTGATGATAATTATAATGATGATGATAATGTTGACGATAATGATGATGATAATGATGATGATGATAATACGATGATAATACGATGATAATGCCTATGATAATGATGACTATGATGATGATTATGATAATGATAACTATGATGATGATAGTGATGATGACGATGATGATCATGACGACGATGATGATGCTGAAGATGATGCTAGCAGATTGTCCCCTGCAAATCTCAGGCTAATCATCACTACGACTCGTTCTTATCTTCTTACACCGAAAGCGCGGTAACTTCTTTCAGAACGTTACCGTTACGTGTCTTCTTCAGCTAACGCTATTAGATACGACAATAAACATATTAAGTCTTTCCAGAATTCTCCCGATATGCAAATCGAAATGTTCAACAATATCATTAAATCTCATTAACACTTGCATCTTAAAACATAATTTTAAATCGAAGTTTGCTACCAAGTATTCAAACCTCGTTTACAAAAATAACTTTTCAGTCAAATAATTCGGGAATTAGTTTGAATTAAAGTTTCGCTTGTAACCACGTTACAAATTACTACATTTGTTATATAACCAATAATAACCGATAGAAAATGAGCTTGCCCTTCACGTTTCTACCTAATATTTACTCTCCAGTTGGAGTAAAAATATCCATCAACCGTTTAGCGTATGCATAGGGCCTGAAATGCTTATTAAATGTGGATATGCGTATTCCCTATGCAATGTGTAGGTATTAAGTGGATGACGACAAAGTAAATATAGATGTAGGTAATTTGAAGTTAATTATTTTAACGTAGATTAATTACATATTATTAATTTTTATAATGTACTCTTCATTGTGTGCTGTATATTGTGATTTTATTGCTAAAAAATGGATGAATAGTGTGCGTGGTGATTGTCTGGATATATGTGTAGACCAACATGCTCTCCCAGACAGGCTCCAACATTTTGTTGAGAGTTTGGAAATTTTTTACAAAATCTCTTGGTGCTGCGGATCGCATAAGCATAAGAAAACCCCAATAGCATACAAACATAGGCCTACCTAAAAGAATGCATTATGATTGTTCTTTGGCATCAACGGACTCCTTTTCGCTCGGCTGGACATTAGCTATACGGCAATTGAGAGACAAAGAGCAATGCCCATATCGTCAATATTTCAACAATATTGATGGCAAATAAACAGACGACTGATTCATGTTCAGCGCATTCACCAAGATTTAGTCATACAGGTATCACGTGGATTGGTCAGTGCGAGTGCTGTATTTGTTGACAGGGGACGCCCATCATGTTCACGTGGCATTTCAAATTCACAGAAACATTTTCCACGCTTTTCACTACAGAAAACAAGTAGCATCTGCGTGGTTGTATAATTGATAGATATTTGTATTAGACCAATTCCTATGTTGAATCCCACAATAATAGCAAATTGTTATTTAGATCATTCGCCAGTTTTCGAAGTATCAAAGATTGTCAATTCGAAATACGTTTCATGTGGTTACTCATTCGGGCTCTATTAATTTGTCGGGAGTGGTTGCCCCTCTCTGGGGGTGATATGTCCAAATTTATATCATCTACCGATTTGAAAAAGCTTTACAGTTAAAGAAACAGCAAATAATATACGTATATTAATGTCATAAACCGACTTTCACTGGAGGCGTGCGTAAATTGTAGGGGACCGAAAGTAAGATGGATGTGATAAAATATTACGAAACAAAGAGGCAGACGTACAATGTGAAAAAGATATCTTGTACGCAATGTTTTTCGGATGTCTCCGTTTTCTGAAGTGATGCGAGTGACGCGATGGCGATTATAATAATTTCTGCGTGCGTCAATATAAAGTATCCTTCCTTAATCTGTGGTATATTTTAGTGGGCACTTGCTCGATTTTACTTATAAGCTGCTGGTATAGAGCTTATAACTTAATAAATAACATAAGTGATGTAGGGTCAAAACTGTACTAAAACTCTTTCTGAATGAAAACTTAAGAATGTACAGACAACCTTACCTGCTGAGAGTTTTCGCACAAAGTAGCTTCAACTAGCTCTCAAATAACGTTGCGATGAGAACTCTGCTAGCCTCAACTAACATCGGCGATAACGCTAGAGAGCTATACAGTGAATGCATGGAGCATGGATGATTTATCAAGCTTCGTGCGTAGTAGTGACGTAGACGTCCTTGAGTAAACAGACCGATCACGCAAACACGATCCGAGAGATTAACAGATGCCATCTATTCAGCACTCCAGGGGATTCGCTTCAACTTCTTGACGCATGAGAACATAGCTACTATCTTCGTTAATGTCCATGAGAAAATAGACTGATGCTGTCTACGTGAGACGAGTTTAAACGCCTGCCCTTCTATCTAAATAGGTATATGACTCCCTCGGTTAATATTACACTACTGACTCGACTACGAATATTCAAGCGAGTCAAACACAACGAAACACCCAAAAAAGCAAGCCGCATTTGACAAGTCAAATCCAAACATTCGCGACATTTGGTCAACGAAAAAGTACACGTACATTCGCAATGATACCATAGTTAACAATCAATGACGTTTAGTAGCCATTATATAGGATTGGGAACGGGTCACGTGACTGGTCACGTAAAAAATTCTACTCCTGGGTGTCCTTAGAGGAATAGAAATTAGAGCTGAATAAAAATGAAGTAAACCCTTACCCCGTAATAAATACATTTGTTTGGGGTATAAAATTTATTGTCATAAAAATTTGGTTACGCGTGTACGCCTGTTTGATCACGAGTCAAAGCCATTCAGACGGTAACTGGGCCAGAAAACTTCGAAGAAGGTACTACTCTTACTACAATGAAGACGTGGAACCCGGTGAATCACCCAGTGCCGCCCATAGACGTTGATCGGAGAAACGGCCAGTCAAGACTTGTCTACGCCAGCCATGATTTCTAGCCAAGTAGCTACGTGTGCATACGGAAGAGCATCCAACAGGAAAAAGATCCGCTACGTTATTGTGCGGTCCAGGACACGAACGGAGATCGACAGGAACAAGGAAACCAGTCGAGAGACTTGATTTATAACGTACTTATTCTATTTAGATCGACTTCCATTTTAAAGGGGGAGAAACTGTAACATACTGGATTTAACCGGTTAGGAAAATTCTTGCCGCAAACGGGGGATTCCTTCGATTGTCCGCGAACGTGTCAATCACTTTGCGCGACGCCTACGTTACCCCGATTCGCTCGATATATGTGACCAGACATCCCAAAATCAGTCACATGTCGGGAACGGGTTTATTATTGATTCAGGTAGAGCATTCCATTCTGATTGAAACACAGAAAGAATGACCAAAATCCATCCATAAATAAAAAAAGTTATAACAATTTTACCATGACATACTGAAGAATGCGAAATCCGAGAAATCGCATCGCGTTTAACGATGGTTTTTTACAAAAGTCCTTAGCAACCATGCATCTTTATACATGCAATGTTTATTTGTATCAAAAACCTAATGTAATATGACAATACAAAAATACATCAAATATAATATGAAGACGCCGCAATTCTCAGACTAAGTTTGCAAAACGGCTTACATAACTGTGGAAACAATGAGCCTTAACTTAACAAGAAACTGAAAGTACAATTGAAAGTGATTATTGCCCTTAGGCAACCGACGAATGAAATAAGTCTAATTTAGTCACGTGATCAATACTGACCAATATTTCGGTGCATAGCAACCCTTTGTTCTAAATTGTTGTCATGACAGAAACCTGTTAATTGGTTAATACTCGAAAATACAAGCCGATATTGTCAGTAATTAGGTAGAACGAGAGTTGAATTTTCCATTGATACCAAATACGCAAGGGGCCGTGAAATATGGCGGCGCCCATCGAAGGCCAAAACACTGAAAGTTGACCGAATTTTGAGACAATAGGACGAAGTTAACATAATAGGTGGTCCAGAATAAATAAATTTTATTAATATTTATAGGTAGAATTTAGCCCAAAGTACACTTCCAATCGATTCTCTATAAATTTAAGTACCGATATTGGGATAAACCAAAATTTTAAAATTTGACCGAAAAATTTTTATTCTGGCTATTAACAGTAATCGGTATCCCACAACCGTCTGATTTTTGGATGGGATTTAGCCTTTCTGAATTGCATCATATCGAATATTCTATTTGTTTCGATAGAGTCCCAGATCCTGCCCCTGTAGCTTATAAAAGCCGGTGTCTCAAATTCCTACGCTCCTATTAATCGTACAAGTCGTAAAGTTTACATCGTGTTTTAGACGATAGAATAATACTGTACTGATTAGGTTCCAATTACGTGTAACAGTTGAGTAACTGCTAGTGTTAAGGTGTCATTAGTAAGCTGAGATTGTTATTACTTTGTGATAGAATACTCACACGGAGTCGTACTTTTTTGTATACTTTGGTGTTAGTTTTGATTCAACATAAGAAATCAAAACCTAACAGTGGGTCAGGACCCTGTAATGCCATGTGCTGGTAAACGAGAGCTTTAGACTTGATGCTCGTTGCAATCAGTAGTCAATATAGGAATTGTAGCAAAGGTGTCACATTATAGATACCTCCTTTCTTCCACAACTACACAAACCAATTACACACCGAACACACCTAAGTTTGCACAGCAACATTCCTGTACAACCAATTAAAATAGAGCTGGAGTAATCAAGATGCAATGGCACTCACTATACGTGATAGAAGCAACAACAGTTTGGGTAATGTAAGGCTTGATTGGTCTGATACAACAAATATTCATAAAACACCTTTGAATCAATTTGCGAATGCGACACTCAAAACGACAGGCCCATTATTAACAACAGGCCAACGAGGCCCCATGACGCTCACCTAGAATAAGAGAAAATACAAAACGAGAGGCCAGGGAGGCCATCTTGATATTAGAACGAGAAGACAACAGACTACATGACATCAAAAACCAGAGACCTGAACAACAGATTTGTGGATAAATCTTGGCTGAAATCACCAAATTGCCTAAATAGAGATGACCTCAATAAATCTGAATGAAACCTACACAAATGATATCTGACGAATGGCAGACCTTTGCACTGAGAAGACATGGAGAGAGAGATTTTAAAACAGGAGGTCGAAGAGGCCTCAAGACGCTCACTTGAAAAAAAAGAGAAAAAGACAAAACAAGATTGATATTAAAATAAGAAGACAACAAACAAACTGCCTGACATCGAAAACAAGAGGCCAAAGACACCTGAAAATACCCAACGTAAATGTACAAATGTATCTCACATTGATATGCTGTGGATTAAGGACCAAATTAATAATAATGTTCCTTTACCGCAGGACCAAGCCACACCCTACAGGGCCAGGAAATTAGGGTTACCTCGATTAACCAAACACTCTGTTTTTTACGTAAACACCCTTGTGACAATTTAGACAGGTTCCAGGAGTCATAAAGACGTACAACATTCCAAAAAAAGGTATTCGACTGTGGGGAACGTCCGCCTAGGACTAGAAAAACGCTTATTTTTGGCTTAAATACAGAAGCTATGCTGTTGTTACAGGCCGATGACATGCAAATCTATATCGGTGTGGGTTGCTATGAAATGAAGAAGCGAGATGCGCAGCCAATTAAACGTCATATTATGGTTGATCCTGATGCAGGAGATGATGACGCATCCCTGAGAGCTTCCAGCGACTCTCAGGAGTCTGATGACGACGCGGATATCGATGTGAACGACACTCGATTATGAGAGGAGGATGAAACAAGTGACGATTACTACAATAATCAGTAATACTACTGTATCACGCTAGAATATTGATCGCCCACAATTCCTCAATAAACGTACTACCTTTAACATAATCTTACCTCTGCTTCTAAAACTAAATTCTACATATAGGTGTCGATCAATGTTCCAGCAACGAATACATTATAATGAACAATGCAATCAACATTGCGAATATGAACGTAATGCAATGTAACCTGCAACACAGCCAGGCAGCCACGGCTGCTCTGAGCAATGACTTAAGTTATCTAAGTAATTACATGTGCTTGGTTTGAGAACCATATATATACAGGAAGTGTATAAAAGGTTTTAATAACATTGGTAGATTACACACTGGTAACTCGACTATGACAACTAGATCGTGCGTTATTACATCGCCTGACATAAATGTCTCGCATCTTACACAGTTTTGTGACTGTGACACCGTTGTAGTCATGTTACCATCTCGATTGAAGGGAAACGACACCAGCATCATCGTCGTCTCAGTGTACATGCTACACACACAGGACACTCCACCGGTAACCATTCAACGACTGGTGAGTCATGCAGAACGTTATCGCATTCTCCTAGTTATTGGTACCGACGCAAATGCTCACCATGAGCACTGGGGTAGCACGAACACTAATAAATGAGGTACTGATTTACTCAATTACCTCCTTACCGCAGAACTCTGAGTATGTAATAAAGGGAACAAACCAACATTTATAACTGCATCTAGGGGGGAACGCTAGATATAACCCTATGCTCAGCAAACAATGTACAATTCATTCGTAACTGGTATGTCAGGGATGAAAGCTCACCATCTGAACATCGCCAAATCCGCTTCTCTATAGCTTACAAGAACTATAACACAACTATCAAACAATATCAAGAAACACCAACTGGACGACATTTCAAGATGAAATTCGAGCTAAGGCCACTAACTTTAGAAGTTTCAAATATTACCGCAGAGAAAATAGAAATCGGGCTAATGACTCCTTGACTAGAATACTCCTTAAGGCGTATAAAACTGCCTGTCCTCTAAAGAGGCATGTAGTAAGGCGTAACAGCTGGTGGAACGCAGATCAAAAAGCTCTGCCAAAAGAAACACGCAGATCTCATCGCCATGCCATATCTAACGACCCTTACTTATAGCAACATAAAAAAGAAGCAGGTAAAATATTTAAGAAAGAAATTCGTAGAGCAAAGAGGAAAAGCAGGCAACTATATTGTCGCAACTTAAATACTTTAACGCCTATTGCTAGAATGACCAAATTATTTAGATTTAATAATATAAGTCAAGTAGAGAGGATGCAAAATCCTGATGGATCGTTTACCAACTCTCCAGAGGAGGCTCTATCTCGTCTGTTGGACAGTCATTTTCCAGAGGATAGGTCAACGACAGAAATGTCAGGTGATAATCACCTTCGTTATGGCAGGGATATAGCAGCCCAAATTGTTACTAAATATAGAATAATAGCAGCCATCGACATGTTTAAGCCATACAGCAGTCCTTACCTAGATGGCATAGACCCAATCATGCTTAAAACAGCAATGATTCCATTACACCCATATTACTACGTCTTTACAGAGCATGCTTAAAACAGGGGTTCGTCCCTTCAAAATGGAGAACTGATGATGTCGTCTTTATACCAAACCCTGGTAAATCAAATTATAGCGATCCAAACTCTTTTAGACCCATAAGCCTAACGTCCTTTCTTGTTAAAAACACTGGAAAGCTTCATACATTGGCATATGAAACCAACACTAGACAAGGTCATATACCTACACCAATACGCGTACAGAACGGGCGCCTCGACAGAGACTGAAAGTCAAGTCAGACGAAATACTTAGGTGTTGTTCTTGACAACCAATTAAATTGTACAGATCACTGCCTAGCCAAGCTCAAATTAGCTAAAATAGCACTGGCCCAGAGCCATCGGGCAGTTGGCTCTACTTGGGGCCTAAGCCCTTAAGCTACACATTGCATATACACGTGTATTATACGACCTATTATCAGCTATAGTGTCACTTTATGGACCCAGCCTTAAACAAGAAGACAATCGTCAAAAACCTAGATGCAATACAACGTAGTGAATTGCCATGCGCACTGAAAATTCTGTTGAATTTCCTACCATTAAATCGGTTTCTGATGTAAGAAGCCTTGATGGGTTACACCAGACTCTTGCAACAAGATAGATGGATTCACCCAATACGAATGACAACAAATAAGGTATTACAAAGAGATCTATGCGAAAGCCAAGGTAAGAAAATCCCATGAATCAATGCACCCTACGACAGACTTACTACACAGTTTTTATCCATAAAGAAGTTCATAACTGTAATCTATAAAACCAATGACATAGATTACAACGCAACTGACAACTATTCCATCAACTGCTGGACTGGTGGTTCTAAGATCAAATCAGGAGCCACTGGTTCCAGCGTGTTATTCAACTCGTAACTATGCGGGAAAAAACACTCCACTGCGGAACTTCACGAGTGTTTCAAACTGAAATTAATGGCATTTTCAGGTGTGCCAATTATATATGCAAACTAAATATACGCGACCATAACATTGTCATTAATAGTGACAGCCAAGTAAGCAAGAAGACACTGCACAAAATAACATAGAAAATGGTTTGAGAATGTCGATCGGCCATCGATGAAATTTCAAACAGAAATCACGTGGCTTTAATAGGCTATGGGCACCCAGTCACTCCGACATTACAGGCAATTAGGATGCGGACGCCCTTGCTAGGAAAGCTAGCCACATTACGGCCCCGGGCCCTGAACCAACCCTCCCTATCGCCCTGAGCGTTATAAAGAACTACATTAAACGCCGTTTACAAAACAGAATGGAATGGACAACACAATTTAATTGTCGTCGAGCACGCTTAGGCAGGTCTTTTCCATCCATACAACGGATTGAAGCTATTTTGAAACTAAAACGCGGTGACAATAAAGGGGTAACAAGTATCCTAACACGTCGCCGCAACCTGAACCAGCACTTAAATACAATGAAAATATCAATCACACCAATTTGTTCAAAGTGCATGTTGAAGGATGAAACCCCGATCCATTATTATGGGTTCATGTCTAGTATATCAACGAGCAAGACACTCAGCCTTCCCTGCTCTTATCAAAAACTACAATGACATGCATCGGACGCCAATCTCTTCAATGGTAAAATTCCTGAACAAAGCAGGAAGACATAAAGAAATTCATAACCACGACAGCTAATGTTGCCTTTGCAAACTACGGCCAAAAAACTAACATACCTTAGGCCAGTAAAGATTCACCCTTGTGAGAATCGGCCTATCCATACATACAATGAATTATCTGTGCGTATTGGTGAAAGTGATATCAAATGCGCGAAATCTGTCAAAAACCTGGGTGTGATTTTCGATAATAGGCCGTAATTTCAAATCGCATATTGGCGACTTGATAAAAACACGTTTCATGCATATCCGTTACTAATATAGTTACCAATAACAACACATATATCCAGTTTAAAGTTCTTGTCTATATGTTTATGGCACTGCGTAGTCTGCCCCACCTTACCCTAATACACTTGTATCATTTTATCAACCAGAGAGACAGTTAAGGTCAGGAGACAAATTTCTAACTAGTGTGTTCAATTTTAGATTAGTCACCTCTGATCATAGGTGCTTTATGAGCATTGGTCCTAGATTATGGAAAAATCTCCCACTAACGCTGCGCGCATCTCACTTTATTTCTTAAACGAAATCTAAAAACTTACAGTAACTTGGGTGCTGTTACCATTCTGTTTACTGCAATGTATATTTTTGTTGTACAGCACAATTGAGATACTTGTGCGATTTTTGTACTATACAAAAAATTACCATTACCATTTATCTTATCTTATTTTTATGCTCACGACTGTCATATATAGGCCTACGCATCTGTTTATCATTGTAATTTATCCTTCTGCCATCGTCTTTAAATGTGTTTCTTCCTTAGTGAGATTAGATATATTCCTCGTACACTTATATCGTTGTTTGTTAGTAGTTATTATCGTTTTGAGGTCGCTCTCACCCGGCTGCGCCTGTCGTCGCATAACCTGCGCGTGGACCGTGGCCGGTGGGAGCGGCCAAAACGCGAATTACATGGGCGGCTATGTGAGTGTGGGGTGGACGTCGAGGACGAGTACCATGCTGTGCTCGTCTGTCGCCGGCATACCGCAATCCGCGACAAGTATATAAAACGGTACTTTATACATAGACCAAATATGGAAAAGTTCATTGAATTACTCACATCAGAAAACCAGGAATATTTGTTTAATTTGAGTAGATGTGTATATTTCATATTTCGTTCGATTGATGTAAGGTTTCAATAGGTTTGTACATCCCATTGACAGGTCGCTGACAGGCGAGCACGGGAGTTTGACAGTTTGTGGTAATTTCTGGTGTTATTATTTCTTTTCTTTTTTTTCTGTATACATCTTCATGCAATTGTCATTATTAGTTAATTTAACATCTTTGTCAATTTAATTTACGATGGTCCGGTTGTCGGACTGGGCTACGTTAGCAGTACTGGGACCCATGTTATATGCCAAAGGCACCATGGTGGTGGAATTTACTTTATTTCTGGTGCATAGGTGACTAGTAGTTTGTATATGTATATCTTTCCCTTTGATTTAATTGTGTGTAGCCGTCATCTGATTTTGTGTTGTTATTTTTGTGTGTATGTTCATTGGTATATATGATACCTAATAAAGATGATTATTATACTACATGCCTATCCCTAACGACGGCAAAACTTCAATATCCGCAATCTTACAAAGTAGCAAGAACCGTTTTTTTTTTATAAATACGTACTGTAATATACTGACCAGTAATTTGTTTTTGATTACTTTTGTTTCCGTTAACATGACTTTATGGATGTCCGTTCCTCCATTATTTTGTTTAAGGTTTTGGCAACTTGCAATAAATACTAGCGTACCATTGTAATCTATTGCTTACGCCCTAGTGTTGATCGTTTTCTACAATAGTTCAGTGAATACCAATCCAATAATAACATTGGAGAACACACTTTCGCCTACATGAGTTCCGACACCTATTCAGGTATATTTGAGGTTACAGATTCCGAAAATAGCGTTTGTGCAGTTCAGGTCTAGTTTTGACGCTATGCAGCGATTTACATAACTGTGAGGGCGTGTGCTCATCAGGGGCAATAACCATGAAAATAGCAGAGGGGGGGGTAATAAACGATTTAACAAACCCTAACTTCACTTGCTTTCTTTCAACTTGGACTGTTATGACAGAGGAGCCAAGTAGCGAAAATAGTGACTGGCAGGGCTATCAACGGCAGACATTTTGCCAAGCAGAACTCGGTGACTTAGCTTGAGATCCAGGTCTGTCTAAAACTGTCAGAATTCTTTGCTTCGCGGTTAAAAGATAAAAACTTGCTGAAAATGGACACATGAGTAACATTCTTCCACACAGATGAGAGAATCTCGTACATTTTTTCATGATAAATTCAAAATTGACCTCCTCTACTGTCGTGATATTCCAGCTCATGATCGGAAAGAGCCGCGCCTCTTTATGCATAGCTCCACGCGAACTCTGCAGTGTGTTTTATTACATATGGGCAATACGTAACGCAGTACTCGTCGGACACTCAGTACACCAATGTATCATTTGTATCTAAAAATAGGCAATTGTTTGTAGGACAACAAGGTTCAAAATTCCTTTTATGCCAAAACAGGTCACTAGATGTATGCAACTCACAAAAAGCTGAATATTGTGCCCGAGTGTAATTTGTTTAGTCTCGTAAGTTAGCTGTGCATCAACAGGTACCCCTTGCAAGCTGGTTCTGTGACGAGTTTCTGCCCGCTGGCGTAGTTGTGCTTACGATGCACTATGGATGATCTTTCAGTCGGTATATCCTCGCTATGACCATTTATATCCCATTTTGCATGATCGTTAACTCCTGTATCATACACGTAGTGGAGTATACGACGTGTGTAGTCTGTCTGCGGACGTTTTTCACAGTAAGACTTAATCTATTGATCCACTGGTTTATGAAATTTTGCACAGATCCAGGATATTCACACATTTGGTCGGGCGATACTCTGGCTAATTTATTAGGAAAACAACACGACCTTCTCAGCTTTTCTTTAAACACTAATACAATCAGTAACGCTCACGGTCGGCATCGAAAATTTTAAATAAGTTTCTGGTAGCTTACGTTAAATAAGTTACATAAGATCTGCATCCAGTATTTTGAATAAGTACATTCCGATATGATTTCTTTTTCTAGACCGTTTAAATTAAATAACGCAATGATGTTCGAAATTCATGACCGTTGAGAATTGCCCGTAGTTTTATCGGAGGCACTGGGACATATTTTCGTCACGTGACGGATCGTTTTAAAGCGCTTATCGCAAATGCAATAAATTGTACGATAGTATAACTGTATAATGTTTTGAGATTACAGTATCGATATTGTTTCCTGGTTTTTCTGTCCAAAGGTACGTATATAATATCAGAACACATTGAATATGTGTCCATATGGGTTTTTTGTATTGATCAGACGTGATCAGCTTAGCTGTATTTTTCCTATTTTAGCGCTATCATCGGTCATGTAGGTTAATAAATTTTATATATTGTTATTTACATTTAGTTTAACTCCATATTGTTACAAAAAATCGGTTTTGTAAATTATAAAATCACAAAGTTCAGCTGCCAGAGTAATATACAGCATCCACAAACGCTTCCACATGACGTCTACACTAAAAATGCTATATTAGTTACCTAGTAGATTTATAATAAGATATGAGGATAATTTTATCTTTCAAATGTCTTCACAACCTTTCTCCGGTTACTAAGGTATACCTAAGTGAACTAATAGGCAGCAATAAGCCGATGGGCACCACCAGATAATCATCAACCGTGACCTTTGTCAAGCCTACATACAGCATGGACGGGGTAGCGCTTTCCAAGTCGCAGCATCTCAGTTATTTAACAGTCCCCCCGCCCCCTTATGATGATGCTGACGCTGGCGACGACGACGATGATGATAGTGATGGTAACGGTAACTGTAACGAGGACCACTACGGACACAACGACGACGACAACGACAACAATAATAATTACAACAATAACGACGGCAGCGACAGCGATGACGAAAATAACGGTGACGGTAACGGCAACGACAAAGATAAATATAAAGATAAATAAAATAAAAATGAAAATCAATTTAAATAGATATAGAAATACAAAAAGAATTAAAAAAGAAAAGACATAGAAATGGAAATAAAATGGAAATATGGAAATAAAAACAACATTGCAAGTACTTTTCTGCCGGAAACTTCTCACGTTGATAGTTGATTATTATCTATTTTAGCGAAATTTCAACTGATTATTTATCCGTTACTCATTTATTTAGTTTATTAGGAATCTAAATAGGCCATGCATATACGCAATTAATATTAATGATGCGAAATTATGACCCCCCCCCCAAAAAAAAAAAACAAACACGGTATTTAGAAAGTAAAGCGAAACAAGACTTTCTGTATGTCAAAATTCAACCAATAGAAATCGTAGGCTCAGAGAATCGGCAACAACGAGATTTTACAATTCTGACGTTTTCGGCGTTCAAACGACGGTGTTCCCGAACGGTTCGTGCATGCGCAGTAGATATGACCTACATTAAACACCGCCGAAGATGACTCTGCCGGAGATTCTTAACTCCCTAATACCTCAAGGACGTGTCCTCGCGCAGACGCGACCCGTCTTAAACAAGCTAAACAGATATGTACAAGTCTTGGCCGTCCATATCGACCAGAAACGACTAAACGACACGCATGCCTTATTCTTTGATACCTTTGGTTCCCCCACGGGAAAAAACACACGGTATATCCTTTACTTCTTCTAAATACAATTGTGCACGCTCCGTGAATACTTTTATCAAGATATAATCCATCTTAATACTGCTACAGTATTTTTTTTTCATATTTACATAGATTTTCACTATCTTTTAGGCTCCACGTGAAATTAGATCACATTTTCTGGTGCAGGTAAACGTTGAATGTATTATGGTTATCCAAGTGTATCTGAGGCCATGATGTTAACTTGGATGGCATCAGCTCCTCCGAACTGGCCAAAGAGGCAAGCATTTTGATGACAGTCAGTTCACAGGTAGAAGAAACAAAATACTGGTATTCGGTGAGCTATACAGCTATTTGTGACAAAATTGTGTAACTTGTCTTTTTCCATGTTAATGGCATTAACACATTCTATTTAGGCTTCAAAGTTATCAACATCGGGTATTGATTAAGCCGTCATTGTGCTGTCTTTCTTCTTTTATGATTGTATCGTGCATACAATGTGGCGACTCTCATTTTTAATCCTCTACCAAGAGCATGCATGTTATAGGTGATTGAAAAGCGACATTGCCTTGTTGTTACAGTACCCACGGAGAGAAAAAGGTTAAACTGGAATGCCGTACCCAACTTGATCGATGTGCGAAATGCCCCTCCACGTATTTCGATGAAAGGGAAATTACCTTCTTATCGGAAATTTGAGACACCGTTAAAAAGGATCACAGTGACAGATCGTAAGTTACTTTCAAATATACGGTAAAATATATAGAAAATTATTGAATTAAATGCTTTTGCTTGTATACTAGATATTTTATTATTTATTAGACCCTGCAAGGATGATCTTAAAATAAATGTTTTTGTAAGCCAGCAGTGACCATCAATATCTGGAATAGGTAACCTCCGATGTCTCGACTATATCCAATGTTCCAGTAAAGGTAGGGTGGGGGACCTCATGACGAGTACAGCTAGTTTGGCAGGGGATTAACAAAAAATAAATGATGTAAATTCCAGTGCGAGTTGAAATTTATCTGTAGCAACAAAAATTGTGGCATTGACTAACCAACAAATGCCTTCTGTAAACTACGTAATGTCCAAATGTTGTAATTCACTTTGGAAAATACTTAATCATTAAGATAATACGAAAACGTTTTGCTCTTGATAGAGCCAGCTCAATGGGGTTGCCAGACACTAATGCCACTTCAGCGCTATTTACGGTTCTTGGCGCGACATTATTGTCACCCACATTGTCTTTATTGACTTAAAGTTTTAGACTCAAGGGTTTTTTTAACTATACTCTAATCCACTTGAATTTAATGGTCCCCCGCTTTGCGGTAAACAAATATTGGACAGCGTTATCTCTAACGTGGCATTTCGCGCAGTGGTTAGAGCGTACAATTTTGTAGAGCACATTGGTTGAATTCCAGCGCAAGCCAGTATAATGCCTGTGGCTTATTTCTGGCAGAAAGAGTCTGAAATTCCGGTACTCATGGGGTCTCGTTAGCCTCCTTATGTGTCAAGGAGAAATAAAATTTCTCAAATATTTCTCTGGCTGTAATCGATTAAAGATGTCGAATACGGTGGGCTCTTTCGAGGTTGTCTGGTGGTAACGTGTTATAAAAAGTTGTTAGCAAACTATCTTATAAGGAGGGTAGTTGGCACAGCGGTTAGAGCGTTTGACCTTGAATCCAGGGACCCTTGTTTAACTCACGCTAAACCAGTATACTAACTGCGGCGTTATAATAATGATAATAATAATAACGATGATGACGGCGATGACGCTAATGATAATGATGATGGTGATAATGATGGTGATGGTGATGGGTGTGGTGATGGTGATGTCAATTGGTGGTGACGGCGCGCTTATAATAAGCAGTATATCACTAAGGCGCCCGATTACACTAACAAAACTGTGCACAATACATTAATAAACAAATAATCCTAAAGCATGCAATCGATAAAAATAAGTGGATTCAAATAAAATAGATAGAAAATATGGATGACACACAGTTAGTTAATTAAAATGTAAAAGATGTATAGAGTGTTGTGTTGATAGATATAACGTGATGACGAATCGTGATGATAATGATACTACCGGTAGATCATAGCTGGCGTTAGCGGGGAGTTTGGTATTTTCTGAGTAAAATGCCTCATTGAAAAGGTATGTTTTCAATTGTGATTTGAAGCAGTTTAGAAAAGTGCACTGGCGTAGTGATTGTGGAGCTCATGTGAATTGATATTGTCGTAGCTCATGTGACTTCATATTGTCGGAACTCATGTGAATTGATATTGTTGGAGCTCATGTGAATTGATATTGTTGGAGCTTATGTGAATTGATATTGTCGGAGCTTATGTGATTGATATTGTTGGAGCTCATGTGAATTAATATTGTTTGAGCTTTGTGAATTGATATTGTGGGAGCTTATGTGAATTGATATTGTCGGAGCTCATGCGGATTGATATTGTGGGAGCTCATGTGAATTGATATTGTGGGAGCTCATGCGAATTGATATTGTCGGAGCTCATGTGAATTGATATTGTCGGAGCTCATGGGAATTGATATTGTCGGAGCTCATGTGAATTGATATTGTCGAAGCTCATGTGAATTGATATTGTTGTCGCAGCTCATGTGAATCGATTTTGTCGGAGTTCATGTGAATTGATATTGTTGGAGCTCGTGTTAATCGATATTGTTGGAGCTTATGTGAATTGATATTGTCGGAGCTTATGTGAATTGATATTGTTGTCGAAGCTCATGTGAATTGATATTGTCAGAGCTTTTGTGAATTGATATTGTCGGAGCTCATGTGAATCGATCTTGTAGGAGCTTATGCGAATTAATATTGTTGGAGCTCATGTGAATTGATATTTTTGGAGCACACGTGAGTTGATATTGTCGAAGCTTATGTGAATTGATATTGTTGTCGGAGCTCATGTGAATTGATATTGTTGGAGCTCATGTGAATTGATATTGTTGGAGCTCGTGTTAATGGATATTGTCGCAGCTCATGTGAATTGATATTTTTGGAGCTCACGTGAATTGATTTTGTCGGAGCTCATGTGAATTGATATTGTTGTCGGAGCTCATGTAAATTGATGTTTTGAAGCTAATGTAAATTGATATTGTTCGAGCTCATATGAATTGTTAATGTTGTCGGAGCCCATGTAAATCGTCATTGTAACAGCTCACGTTGATGGTTGGGGCTCATTTAAGATAGTTATGGTATCTGGCGCTCGAATGTATTAATATCATTGGGAAAGTGTGAATAGGTTTCTGAATTATTCTCGTGTTGAGGCGGTTGATCCTGAACGTAAACCTGATTGTACTGTGTTATTAAAGTATAGCATGAAAATCGTTTGTTGTTCATTCAATAGTAATCGACTTGTGTCATTTCTGTAAGGAGCGGTAGCGCGATATGCGCACCGGGACGCCCCGCGCGCGACAAGGCCCTACTGTGCCCCAGAACATGACAATCTTATTTTATTAATTCGGCTAAAATGTTTGTATTACCTCCTGGTCTGTTAAGGTCTGGTTATCAGACAAGGTATTCACGTCATAAACTGCGCGGGGTTTTAATATCTGGTTATAAATACACGAATCAACTGGTCACTTTCGCTGAAATTCTCGCTTTAACTGTTACGATTAACTAAAACGGTGTCTAATGGCGCGTTCCTGGCCGATACATGTAGTGGTTTTGGTTATATTTCTAGCCGCGACAGAAAACTATGCGAGAGCTCCCGGAAGCGAGGCGATCGCGAAGAAAAGAACTCTTCTGGAAAAACTCGAGAATCTTGTGTCCTCTGCCGTTCAGAGTGTTCGCACCGTCGCATCTAATGTTAAGACGCTGTACCGAAACTTTGATCTGATCGGTGCACTTGCAACTGAACAACTTCATTCGAGTTTCCGTGTCATTAAATTGCTAGAATCCCGGCGTAAACCCGACGTTGGAGACGTTACGAAGCCGCCTGTCGTCACGACGCAACAGAGAGTGGTGACAACGAAAAAGACACAGACAGGTATGTGTATTATCGGAAAGAAATTTTGAAATAAACGTTCAGAGGAAAATTAGAAGGTGTCCTGTAGTGCTCCAGTAGTATTAACTAGAATGAAAAAGGTAAAGTTAAAATCAGCACGAAATAGATTCATCGTTCACAACTCATCGGCAAATGTACTCATGAGATAAAAAACCTTAATAATGGTTGTAGAAGTGTCCAGTCGCTATTACTTTGAACTATCGATTATAATTTTTATTCTCCAATCATGGCCTGAAAAAAATGAAACACAATATTCTGTTGGTATGTTATTCGCGTGGTTTTCCTTCTTCGCTTGTGCTTAGTTCTTAATATAAGCCTAATTTCTAATACGACAAATGTTGTCATTCTCTATGTGCGCATAGTCTAAGGCCTGTGACACCCCCATCTTTTAGGATTTTAATTATTTGACATTGCCCACTTATTTCTTGGTGATTCTCAGGTATCTGGTGATTTGGTTTTTGTCGTGAGTATTGAATCAAATCTACAACAACAAAGATGTTCAATACGCATTTAAAAATAATGCGAAACATTCGTCAGTGAAAACAATATGTCAGTGTGTAATGTTTCCTGTAGAACAGCTTACCCGACTCCGTGAGAAGGTGAGACAGTACATATGTGTCTACTCTCAAGGGAAGGAATATTTAATATAATAAAACGGTATATAACAGAACGGGCATAACGAAAACAACGGTCACGGGTATTAGAAAGGTGGCAACTCTCAATATTAACCAGTGACTGAGATGCCGATGTGAGCTGGCGAGAGGGAGGACAAACAGAAGTCAAGGCAATAATGTAAGTCCGACCCGTCTGATGAATCAAAATGATCAGATGTTGGAACTTCGTTCATAATACGCTGATAAATGGGCAGCCAGTTAAAAACAATTAAATACCGAGAGAAGTGAGAAAACTTGGGAATTTCAACAATTAAACGACAAGCACTCCTTTGTGCAGGTTGTAGGCTATGAAGGGCAGACGGGCATGGAATTACAATAGTCCAAACGAGAATGAATACGGGATCTAAAGATAACTTCAGCAGTAGTGCGACGAATGTGCGGTCTTAGGCCTTCTATGTAGTGTAATAGCCCAAGCCAGAATTTTCGTCCCTGAATAGAAATTAGGTTCCTTCCGGGATTTTTTTTTTAATAGGGAAAAGGCGAGGTTTTGGTGCTACTTTATAATTAAATGTCAGTCGCACGTACAACATTACCCTGTTACATCCCT